>VKOC01016394.1:0-145251 GCA_009364415.1 Spea multiplicata
ACTAGAGGGCTCGCAGAGGAGAGAGAGAGAGAGAGGGGCGCCGAGCGGGTACTGATAACTTGGTAGGATAAAACCACTCGGCGCCCCTCTCTTCTCGGCTTTAAAAAAAAAAACGGCTTGGGGCGGCAAAGTGCCGCCCCTTCAAAAGTGCCATCTAGAGCGGTTGCCCCACTTGGCTCCATTGTGGGGCCGGCCCTGCTTGTCTCTTAGCCTTTCCCATAAAAAGTTACCATCACTCTCACAGACCTAAACATCACCAGGATACTAGTTGGCAAGCTACTTATCTGCAGGTAATATATTCTACTCTTATCTCTGTTCCCTGCTCAATTAGCTATCTCCACTTAACAAAAGGATAGCTTAAAAATTAACTAAGAAAATACCATTAAGGTGCTTTACCCCACGTACACCAAAAATAAACCAGCCCATTATGCAATACTTCTCTACAAAAACAAAAAGCAGCAGGCTGGGACAGAGCGGGAACATTTGCAATAGCGGGAACATTTGGGACAGAGACAAAGGGGATTTTGGGCCAGGTCTGTTACTACTCACTTGTGCCTTGTTTACCCACCCACTGATCCCATCGTGAGAGACTCAAGGACACCGGAGGGCGACTGGGAAAAGAAATGCCAGAGAAGTCTCAAGCTAGACCAAGTGCTCCAGTCTACTCACGCCTCAGTGGTAATCCGGCCTTCCCTCCTCCCAAGGTTGGCCAGCAAACACCCTCTACAGTTTGGCCCAGAACTAGGCACTGACTTTGTGGTTGGGCCTGGCAATGGCATATGGCTGGGTGTAGGCATACCCCTCTGGGGCAAAATGGATGTATATTTTGAAGCAAGGGGAAGATCATCTATCATTCGATGCAGTTCTCATCTTCCCTACTCAACTGCGCACATGGGAACCTGGAGCATTAGGCTACACTGTCATCCATGACAAGGGATTTGTGGTGAATAAGACATGCTCCCAGACATATACATCTGCACTTCCTTGCGCAAAATGTGATCAGTCTAAAATAGGTTACATATTGTATAAAGAAGTTTAAATACCAGCTACCCCACCACTAAGAAAAAAATCTCACTGTGGCTATTGTTCATTGTGCTTATTAAGAAACCTTTTTGTGCTTAAATGTTTCACTCCACAGCATTGTATGTCCAACACCAAAATTGTAGCATGTTCCTATGTACACTGCTAGTGTGTGAATCAAGTGAAAGACTGCCTCAAAACCAATGCCCTGCAGACACCAATACCATTTTTAATTATTATTTTAAATGATTCTATATAAGCTATTTAAATCAGCTTGTGGAGATAAAAACTGGAAAGAGGTACATTGTAAAGGAACATATAAATTGGTCTGATTAGTTTTTACACTGAGTGATATAACTTGAAGGTACCATGTAATATTTACGTTTAGTCATTTAATCTACTCTTGTAGAGTTAAAAATTAACATCAAGGTTACTTTCCATGCTTTTAATTAGGCATTAAGGATTAATGGTTCAAATGCTTACAGAACCATAAAAGTTACACTCCAGCAAGCCAATGCACTTTAATGCATATTATAGCCCAGAGATCACTTTAGATTTCCATGGTGTCCTTATTGCAAATGCATAGTGGGATTCTGCACAATCCACTATACAGTATATATCTGCAAATCCTCTGTAAGGACTTATCTGAGTACAAGATCCAACCACTTCCATGGTGGGAGTATCCTGGCAACTAGACTGCTTCTCCTACTACTGATGACTATTAGGTCCAGATACTCCACGAAAGGTTACCATTTTGTAATATCTTCTCAGATTTTGCTCCAGAAGTTATTTTCTCGGTTTCTTGGTGTTTTGACCTTGTCTCACTTGACATCAGAAATACTCTGTTGTCCTGACTCAGACTTTGCTTGCCTCGACTACACTGCTTCTCAGGTTCCTGACTCAGCTTGCCTTGTCTACGCTGCTTCATTGTATCTGGGTCCAGCTTACATTTATTTTTGGGCCAAATAAGCCTGACATAGTCAGTGGTGAGAATCATATGACCACAGAGAAGGTGGGTAGCTCCAGAGAAGCAGGCCCTACTGAAGGTAGCGGGGCTGTCAGGGACATATAATTGCCCCTTTAAAACAGACATATGTCCCTCCTATAGGTCCTAGGGAGATTTATCGAGACCTGCTTTAAACTGCTTATCTTCTCTCTTAACCTGTTGATGAAGCATCCATATGTGACAGGTGCTGATGGATGACAGTAGCACAGAAGAGAACCCAGGATAAGTTACTTAATACATAAGCACCATGCAAGAAAAAGTTGTAAACGTTTGAAAAATCCTTGCAGCCGCAAAAGTGAGCAATCCCTTGCAGAATGAAGGGGTTGGCTGGCCCTGTATAATGCATAATTCAGTGGGAATTATGGACAATTTATACAGTTAGATAATTTTCTTGCAAGAGATCATTACTGGGTTTGTTCCTTCATAATGTATAGAGAAGAATGTACAGTGGGATAATTTTTTTCCCTGCTTTCATGAACTTCTTAAGACAGAAAATTAATTACACTCTCTAGCATCCTAAACAACTTTCATTTGCCTTTTTACTCTGTTAACTTAACATGATCTTTTAAAAAGAGTTTTAGTTCCCATTGCAACAATCTATTACTATCTGTAAATTAGTGTGTCGCATGACAAAAAAAATCTCTAGATTTAGGCGTTGTGCAACACTAGGAAAGGGGTTTCTGATGTTGCACATACTTGCAAAAGTTCTACGTTCAGGAAAGTAGGTAGAATAGCACCTTTAAGAGGAAGACTCACATATACAAATTTACATATGTCATTTTTCATTGTTTATTCTCTGGAGAAACACAGTCCAAACGCGAATAAAGCTTTGAAATTCAATTGCTACTGGCATTTTGAGAAAGCAACGTACATCAGTTTCTGCAACTGATGGAAAGCATTGTGAGTGCTTTACTCTCGCTGCTTCTCCTCTTACTAAAAGGTAAATATTTGCAAGAAGGATAAAGCTGGCCCATGATAACACATCCTTAATGTAAAGGAAGTTGAAAAAGCATCTGCCTCTTCTTGGAGATGCTCAAGCTGGCTGTTCACGTATCAGAGAGCAGTCAGCACATTAAAATGTTCAGTCATCTGCATGCTCCCACTGCTGGCCTATTCCATGTAAAAGTACAAATTGTTCGAGCGTGTATTCATAAATGAATAGTGATCTTCCGTCTGTGCCAACGGGATAACTGTTCTTTGTCTCGGTATGTTACCTTACAGCCCTTAAAATGTTACTGTATTATGGACCGCATGGACGTCCTCAGTAAACTTGGATCTCACTCGTCACTTATTCCTTGTTTTCAAAAGAAACAACATACTAAAAAAATATTTTATTAAATATAAAACCAGAGGAAAAATTAAATCAGTTCATCATAACGGGCTTCAAATCCAACGCTGCACGACCCCATCTGCATTCAGGCTTTTCCACAAATCAGAAAGCAAGTTTCTTCATTAACAGGTAAATGCGAGAATCAACCTCAAAACCATGAAGATTATTGGCATCTCCTTGAAGCCTCATGAGAAGTCCCCCATATGACACATATGCAGACCTGTGTGCAGGGGAGACAATAGAGGTTTCAAAGACACATGCAGAAGTCCATACTGGATCGGAGAACATTTAGGCCAGGGGGTGTCCAACGTGCAGCCCTCCAGCTGCTGCAGGACTACATCTCCCATACTCCTCAGCCAGCCCTAGCTGAAAGAGCATAATGGGAGATGTAGTCCTGCAGCAGCTGGAGGGCCGCACGTTGGACGCCCCTGATTTAGACAATTCGAAGCGAAAGAAGAACACATTTTACTTACAGGCGAGTGGCAGCTTCTGTTGATGTTTCATCACCCTCTATTCGGTAAACCTTCCCATACATGACATATTCAAACTGGTCAGCCCTGAGAAAGAAAGAGGGGGAATAAAGAGAAACATTAACATTTGGAGTCAATAAGGCATACCTTGCTTCAATTGTGTTTTTGCCGCCTTCTGGATCAACTGCAAGGTTGAACTTGACGGACTTGTGTCTTCTTAAGCCTAAATGACTATGCTATGTATATTCTACAAACAAACTACTTTTTCTTCATCAATTTACCCCACCAATTTCCTAATGAATTTCCAATAGATTATGGCACCTGGAGGGGCGATCATCCGTGGGATTGTATTCACCATCATCCAACGTCCCATCCTCGTACAGTGTGCTAGCAATAACTAACCGGAACTTATCCCCTGCAGAAGGAGAAAAAAATGAAAAAAAAAGATGAAAATTGCATGAATGCTGGAATATTATGCAGACATCAAACAAAACCAAAGTACAGACCAATGATAATATGTAATGATCTTACTTCTTGTTGCTTAGAAAAACACTTACCCAACTCCACAGGGTATATCTGGATATTCACATCCAGAATCAGATCCATCTTGAAAGACTCACTTTCACAATGCAGACGAGAAACTGGAACACAGACACAAGAATTTACACAAGGGCAACAAAGAAAGCAAACGTACCTATACACAAATCAATTAAAGATGCTACTGACCTCTGTCAAATTTCCTTCCTTCTGGGTCAATGTCCTTCACATCAAATATGTCTTCAAACAAAATGCCTGCCATGGCTGAGCCTTTTTAACTGCAGGAACAAGGACATGCAAAACTGTTAAAAAAAACACCCACAAGACAAGACTGGCAGTGCTAAAAGCAAAAGTAATACCCCATGGAGCTTATATGTATATTTTTGTTAATGTATTACAGTTTACAGTCCCAGAAAGGGAATACAATGTATAATAGACACAGTATTCAGATTAACATTTAAATCAGGTACAAGTGGCACGATCCTTGCCCTGTAGAGCTTACACTCTAGTATGGTTATATCAGAATTATTCAATGTGTATTTACAAGGCCATCACCTCCACTGTCTGTGTTCTGTATAACGTTTCGCTGCTTCAGGCAGCCAATCTGTTCTCTCTGTGTGTCATTAGATCCCCTGAAATCCATGCAAGCCAACTCTGAAACTGGCTGGCAGAGAGCATCCTGTGCATCCACACTACTGTGCAGGAGATGAGTTTGGCCAAAATCATTGCCTCTGATACAATGGCTAGCATACATAAATCCCAATGCGTTTATACTCAACAGAAAGGTTAATTTATGGGTGACACTCATTTACCCTATTGCATATATGTACATACGATGAATGGCATACCACATTAAAAACATACTTATATAACATGACCCCATGCAAAACAGATCTAATGTGATTAAATCTACACAGCTTCACTATTAACAGACACTGCGTTATTTCTTGCACATACTAAATAACCAATCCTAATAGTGGAATAGAAACAGCTACATACAGTCCACAATGGTAGCTCAGTAACTATAACAACCCGCGACATGTAATTATATAACCACACAACTTGTCTAACGTCCATTCAATAATCAGCAGCAGATGTCATCTTCCCTGTTTCTGTTCGCAGAAACTAACATCAGTTCAGAAAACCCATCCGTTATAACAATAAAAAAAAATCTATAATATCGTCTGCTGCGATATAGAACAAATGAACACGCGTTTATACTGAATAACTTACGTTTTACTACAGCTTCTCCACGCACGCCGCCTGTGTGGTACTTCCTGTTCCGGTGTGCTACGTCACTACCGGCGTGATAGAGGCTTAGGTGTATACAGGCGTACTGTACATTGGCGGGCTGTTTATGGCTATCTAGGCAGCGGGTTAAGGAATTTTACGCACAGAATACATATATTGCAGTTAAACACTTAAAAACATACCATAAAATCCAAATGCTTACGTTAAGCGCATGGTTACACAGAGCGCCTTCCGCACCAATCTTTATTATACATCGTTAGCAGCGCTATTTGCCAAAATGATCTTTAGTTCACGTGACCTATGAGCTAAAAGTGTAAACTTGAACGTTTTTGTGTGCGCGGGAAAATAAATGAGAAGTTAGTAAATATAAATATTTTTTCATGAAGAAGTAACGTTGTTTTTTTTTTTAAAAAAAGGCATTGTTGAAAAAGGCATTGAAGCTATTTGAAATTCTGCCCCAAAAAGGGGGAAACATCCTTCTTGACTCCAGCCTGATATGTCACCTGATAAACCATCTATAACTAATCCTGTCCTTATAGCCAAATGTATCCCTGTTTATTCTGTGTCCTAAAATTATCATCCAACCTATTTTTAGAAGCAGCAATAGAATTTAATACCACAGATTATCGTTATTACTATAACGCAATCCTATTAATGAACGGGTCTTCAGAGAGTTATTGTTCCTGTACTTAAAGTGTTATCATAGACCCGTTAGGACACAGTCGGCAAATTTGGTTTGGATCTAGGAGCCGTGCCAAACATTTGGGAGCAAAGACTTTTTTTCTTATCCAATAATGTTTTTATTTTCATTTACTACCCCCTGATCTGCAGTTAACCCCTTATGGACCAGGCTGTTTTTAAAACAAAATTGTACCCATCAGTACCAAGGCTCTTTTACCACGTTTGCGGTGCTCATTCTTAGCTGTAATTTTCTTCTCTCCCATCTAATGCGCCTGCATACGTTATATATTGTTTTGGGGTTTTTTTCCCAGAACAAATCTAATTTTCTATTAAAAAAAATTATGAAAAATTAAAAAAAAGTGCTTTCTCACTTTTATTTGAAAAATATTTGCTCATCTGCAAAAGGTAATGAATAACCCTGCTGAATCAATTCTACTACTTCTAAAACTCCTGAGTTTGGAAATACTCAATGTTTTTATGTTTTTAGTACAAGTAGCCATTTTTCCCAAATCTGGTAATTCTGCCTCATGTGGCATTTGGGACATCTTTGAAGCTGGTCAGTGCGGTTTACCCAATTAAACCATATATTTATGAAAACTAGACACCCCAAGGTATTTCAGATGCTAGTATTTTAACCCTCTCCATGCACTAATTCTACTACCACCCTTTGTAAAACGTTGTGGTAGCAATTTATATTGTGTTTTATATCAAACAAATTATACTCCAGGTATGAATTTATAGCTCCTGGTATATGCCACCGTCAAACAAGACCCCCATATGTGTTTAGCAACGTCTCCTGAGTACAGTGATATCCCCCATGCATGGGCTTGTCAGATTATTTGGAGGCTAAAAGGCCACATTTGCAACATGCGCAATTCGGGTTTTCAACTTGAAATTTTGACATCTGTCTGCATGTCCTAATTGGGCCATCTTTGAACCCGGCCAATTCAGTTGACCCCATCAAACCATGTATTTTGTGAAAACTAGACACCCTGTCAGGCCCCCAGACGAGCACACTCGCAGCTCAGACACCCCTTACCTCCATCCAGGCCCTCGGAGCCCTCTGCGCGCCTTAGACCTACTACAGGATGCTGCGCAAGGCTGCATCCCCAGGCTTGCGTACTTCACACGGCTCGCATTTTACTAATCACATTGCAATAAGAAAGCTGGAGAGACCCCCTTGGAAACAAGTTATTTTTTAAAGGGGTGCCGCCATCTTGTGAGGCAAAATCTCTTGCAGAAGTGATTGTGATCACTCTCCAGAGCGGTCACAGTGTGCCCTTGTTAGGGTTTTTGTTGTCTCCGAATGCCTTTGTTTAAGCTTAGGAGGTGATCAAGGAAGCTCTTTTAAATCAGACGTCTGCCAACATGCAGTGTATATTTGAATCGGAACACTGATTAATATCAAGCCTAGATTGTGGGGAATTATACCGTTTATTAATGTAAATGTGTTTTTTTATTATTAACATTATAATTATTTTAATTATTTATTTGGAAGAATAGTACCCATCGTGTCCCCATGCCCCTTATTTGTTATTGCCCTTGTATTCCTCTTTATTGATGTTAAAAATGTTTGTTATAATGCACTCAGCATTACTAAATTTAAAGTCCTTAACTTGGTAAGAGTTAATTCTTATTTACAAAAAATAGAGAGATGGCCTTTTGCATATAAAAAAAAGACTAACCATTTTTATACATGCAACTATTACAATTATCAGCATAACTGGGACACAGATGTTGTATTAATGATTTCAGGTTTGGATCTTGCACATATGTAAATGCAAAGTAAACCATAAAAACCCAAGGGCAGAGTATAGACTATTTGGTACTGTCTTAACCTCAACGTGTGAGGAAAGGGATTTAGGGGTAATTATTTCGGAGGATTTAAAGGTAGGCAGGCAATGCAGTAGAGCAGCAGGTAATGCGAGCAGAATGCTTGGTTGTATAGGGAGAGGTATTAGCAGTAGAAAGAGGGAAGAGCTCATGCCGCTGTACAGACCACAGTGAGACCTCACTTGGAGTATTGTGTACAGTACTGGAGACCGTATCTCCAGAAGGATATAGAAATGTTGGAGAAAGTTCAGAGAAGCGCTACTAAAATGGTTCATGGATTGTAGGATAAAACTTACCAGGAAAAGTTAAAGGACCTTAACGTTTATACCCAGGAAAAAAGAAGTAACAAGTATCAACATGATAATGGAAGAGAGTTTATTTAAAAGATGAAATACTACTGCAACAAGAGGATATCAGGAAACATTAGTGAAAGGGTAGTGGATGCATGGAATACCCTTCCAGCAGAAGTGGTAGAAATTAATACAGTGAATGAGCACAAAAGCTATTTTGCCATTAGATAAAAACACTTTTAGTGTTACTTGGTATTTCCTGACATTTTACATGTACACACTTATGTGTATGCACGCACGTTTTAAGCATGGATCTTTTAAAACAATCACATACGCCTCCATTATAAGCTAGTTAGATCTCCACATATTCAGTGACTATTCTACTAAGGAAGCATTTTTTTCCTGGAATGCGACTGAGATTTCCGTAGATTAAAAAATGCAGGGTACACTGACTACTTTATGGATGTGTTCCATAATAAATACCTCATTTATTTCACATGACTTGCTGACCTGTCTCCTATGTATCCCTAAGACCTTTCACATTTCCTGTTATTTGTCACAGAATTTAGAATAGCGATGATCACTTTTCACACACAGGCTGTGAAAATATTTGAATCGGAACACTGATTCCCAAGAAATTAATATCAAGCCTAGATTGTGGGATAGAAAACTATTCGACCTTTTATATGTGTATATATATATATATATATATATATATATAAAGTGTAACTCATATAACCTCATAACAATGAGTACAGAGGCCCAACCCTGTATTTTTTATCTAATCTTTACACAATCTTGTAAGTCATAAAAGATCCATAAAGTGCATAAAGAGTTTGTCACATGACTTATTCATGTTTACCAATGATGTCATTTTAACAATGTACTTTTCATCAAAATATCATTTTTGTTATTTCCCCTTTACCCTAGTGTTATCAGTGTTGCTTTACTGGATGTGTCAGATGCTTATGCATTCTAACCTTTGCCTTTGAAAACAACGGAAGCAACAATACAATTAAGTACTTTATTGGGTACACCTTGCTAGTACCGGGTTGGACCCCCTTGTGTGGTCATAAAGGGATGAACATGGTCAGCAACAATACTCACATGGCCTGTCATGTTTGAACGATGCTCAATTGGTACTAAGGGGCCCAAAGTGTGCCAAGAAAATGTCCCCCACACTAGTGCACCACCACCAGTCTGAACCGTTGATACAAGACGGGATCGATCCATGCTTTCATGTTGTTTACGCCAAAGTTTGAATGTTGCAGCTGGAATGGAGACTCATCAGACCAGGCAACGTTCATTCAGTCTTCTATTGTCCTCTGACATCAAGAAGGCATTTTCGTCCACACCACTGCCGTTCACTGGATTTTTTCTCTATCGCACCATTCTCTGTAAACCCTAGAGATGGTTGTGTGTGAAAATCCCAGTAGATCCGCAGTTTCTGAAATACTGAGACCAGCCCGTCTGGCACCAACAACCATGCCACGTTGAAAGTCACTTTATTCCCATTTCTTCCCCATTCTGATGCTTGGTTTGAACTTCAGAAAGTTGCCTTGACTGTTCTGGCCACGAATGAACCAAGACATTTTTGATATAGTGTCCTCCTGTGATACATGCTTAAAGTACCATGTGTGCAATGCAAAAGAACCACTGCAGCCACATCCAGTTCCAGAAAGGCCATATCAAAAGGTTGGTGTTGACTTGTTTACATGTAACAACACAGATTTTGACATTATTACTGATTACCATTCCTTGTATCCAGAAGTATGTGGATTGAGATCAACTTCGGCTGAGAATGTGATTCGATGCATAAAGTCAGTCTTTGCTAGACATGGAATTCCTCAAGAAGTGTTTACTGACAATGGCCGATTCACACAGTTTGCCAAAGAATGGGAATTTGTACATACTACATCAAGCCCATATTTTCCACAGTCCAATGGACTAATTGAAAAATCTGTTGGAATCGTCAAAAAACGAATGCAGAAATCTGAAGAGAGCAAAAGTGAGTTTTATAAAGCGCTGCTTGCATATCGCAGTACGCCACTAGCATGTGGTTACTCGCCCGCACAACTGGGAAGACGCCTGCGTACTAATCTACCTATGAAGGATGACCTGCTTGCAACAAGGACTGATGCACAGGTAAAGCAGTTTCGACTCAAGAGTTAAATCTTTGCCTGAGCTGCATAAGGGAGAAAAGGTGAGGATTAAGGACTAGGACAATACGTGGACACAGAAAGGTTCCATAGATGAAGGAAAAGTCCTGAAAGACTGATAAAGTCATGTTAATCCAACAAGTGAGACAGTATGTATACGTACTTGTTAGATAGATAAATGTTTGGTTATAACATGTTTTTCTTTAGCATGTCATTTTCTTAAGAGAGGAAGGACTGTGTTACTTTAATAGGCAGGGGATTCCCTGAGTAGGAGGGGTTTTATGTGAGCACATGTTGATGTTAGTTGAGCAAGGACTCTAGGAGTGATGTTGTTACGGATTAAAGAATAAGCTGTTCATCTGAAGTGGGTGTCAGCATTAATTATTCTGCAAGAATCATAGAAAACACAACATTGACTACGTCTACATGCCTAAATGCATTGAGTTACTGCCATGTGCAGCTCCCTGATGTATGTTAAAGTGCTTTGTAACTAATGGAATGTTTGCATTTTTTACTTCAAAAAAGGTATATTACAATACTTCACATAAGAGATATGTAGTAGTATATACTAGGTTAAACTAAGAGTTGAAATATCAGCCAAGGAATGACACAATAATGCAAGGACAACTTGTATATGATCATTAGCATTTATAGTCTTCATCAGCTTTCTCACAACCTAATTAGGGTGGACTGACAGTGTTCTTTATGTAGGTAGTTTTAAGTTATTCAGTCTTCCGCTTGTTTGTATTGTGTTGATTGACTCATTCCCCTTGTACTATTGTGTCTTTCCTTAGTTGATATTGCACTAAGGAAAAAATGTTTTACTAGTAAATATAAATTCACATGTAAACTATGATTGAGACCTGGCTCCAAGTTATGCCTTATAACACCCTATTTGCCACTCTGCCCCCCAGATATGCCTTATGCCCTCCCCAGATATGCCTTATACCCCCCTATTTGCCACTCTGCCTCCTTGATATGCCATAAAAGCTCCGGCAGAAGTGCCAAGTAGCAACGGAGGTTGTCTGCGTGCATTATCACCGGCTGCCAGACAGGAGGATCCAGGTCCCCTGCAGCGCTGCCGAAGATCTGGATCTTAGTCTTCTAGCTATACCTCTATTTGATGTCTGATTATAAGACAACCTTGAATATAAGAGGAGGGGTAAAACCTTGTCTTATATGCAAGCAAATGCGATATACTATATTGGAGAAAAACTTGATTAACTTGTTAAAACACTGTAGCTCCAAATCTGCAGTATGTCATGTCCCCCACGCTCCATGTGAAGCAGCCAATCCTTGGCAGGATTATTCATTATTATTACATAACAAGTAGGATATAACATAACTATTTGACTTACAGAAACAGGTAGGGAGGGCCCTGCTCTAATGATATTATAATTTAGAAGGAGTTAGGGTGTATTATACAAAAGGTAAAAGTGCCACTATTAGGGGTGGACCAGCCTCACTAGTAAAAGGGGAAGGACTAGGTAAGCAGTGAAAGGAATAAGAGAGGGCATTAATGTAAAATGTTGTAAGCATCCTTAAAGAAGTGGGTCTTGAAGGAGTTTTTGAAGGATTGAAGGCTGGGGGAACGATGGATAGGCTAGGGAGGGCATTACAGAGGATAGGGGCAGCCCTTGAGAAATCTAGTAAGCTTGCATGAGAGTTGAGATCAGATGAAAGGCAGGGATCATTGGATGAGCAGAGAGACCAGTTAGTTGGGGAGGCGCTGTGAAGGGCTTTAAAAGTAAGAGTCAGGTTTTTTAAACAAATCCTGAAGTGCACACATAGCCAGTAAAGAGACTGACAGAAGGGAGCGATGTTAGTAAAGTGATGGGAGAGTAAGCTAAGTCTGGCAGCAGCATTCATGGTGGATTGTAGAGGGGCGAGACGGGTAAGAGGGAGAATAGCTAAGATAAAGTTACAAAAATTGAGGGAGATAATGAGAGCATGGACCAGTGCCAAAGTGGCACCTTATGTTAGGAAGGGAGGGATGCGAGCAATGATGGAGACGGCAGCTTTTAAAGACAGACTGAATATGGGTGTAAACGAGAGGTCAAAGACATTGGAGGGAGGGGAGATGAGAAGTTCAGTTTTGGAGAGAAGACATCGGGGAAGAGACAGATGTAAGACAGTTAGTTTCACTATCTAAGACAGAGGGAGAGAGATCGGGAGAGGATAGATAGATCTCGTTGTCATTCGCAGTCCTAGAACTGAGCCTTGGATTACCCCAAGGTAATCCAAGACGGGGAGGGGAAGTGTAACTGGAAACAGAGACGCTGAAGGTATGATCAGAGACGTAAGATGTGAACCAGCAGAAAAGTGTGTCACAGAGACCAAGATCATGAAGAGTTTGAAGGAGGAGAGGTGGTTCAATGTATTGAAAGCAACAGAAATGTCCAGTAGGATTAGCATGGAGTAGTAGCCCTTGGATTTAGCAGTCTCAGTAGAATGTCGAGGGCGAAAACCAGATTGAAGAGGGTCAAGTAAGGAGTTGGAATCAAGAAATGTAGTTAATTTGGTCTAAACAATTCTTTTAAGAAGAGTGGAGGGTAATTAGACAGATGAGTCGGGTCCTGGGAGGGCTTTTTCAAGTTATGGTAGCATGCTTGAAGGAGGATGGAACAGAACCAGTAGAGAGGAAGAGGTTGAAAATGTGAGCTAGCGTAGGCACAAGAGTAGATGAAGGAGACAGGGTAAGAAAGGGATCAGGTCAAGGTCACATGTGGTTGGATAAGAGGAAATAAGAAGATCATGAACTTTCTCTTCAGTGACAGAAGAGAATTGGTTTAATGTAGAGTTTAGTGGATATGAGGGCGCATAGTCAAAGACAGGGTGGGGTGTTGTGCTGATATTTCCATTTTATTATTTAAGTATGTGGCAAAATCAGAGGTATTAAGGTTAGCGGAAAGGGTAGTTTTGATAGGTTGAAGAAGGAAATTGAAAATACTGAAAAGTCATTTAGAGATATGAGACGGAGGAAATGAGGGAGGTGAAGTAGGTCAATAATATAATTAACACACTCATTAACACAGATTACTCTTAGCTGAACTAATGCATGCATTGTCTACCAAATCACACTAAAACATCTCAGCCACAGACTCCACTCACAATACCGTATTTGCTCGATTATAAGAAGAGGTTTTTTTCAGAGCAAACGCTCTGAAAAATACCCCTTGTCTTATAATCGGGTCGTCTTATAATCAGACCTCAAATAGGTCTGACCAGGAGACTAAGATCCAGATCCCCCGCAGTGCTGCAGGAAAATAAAATAAAAGGAAATAAAAACAAAATATTTTTCTCAATCATAGCTTTTATTTAAGAAAATAGTTTACATGAATTAAGATTTACTGGTAAACCTTTTTTTCTATAGGGTCGTCTTATATTCAGGCTTTTTCTTTTTCTTATATTAATATTCAGATTTTGGTGGGTCGTCTTATAATCGAGCAAATACGGTGCATTTCCATGTCACGGCGTAAAGAGCTTATCACACACAAACATCCCCCTCTAAAGCAGTATAACATTTTGTACCACTGGTCCACCTGCACTCCCGGTTATGATGTTGCCACACTAAAGGCGCAAGGTATTGTGCAATGCCTTATTATGTGACCTCATATAGATCTCTGCAGCCAACAGCACTGGGGTGAAAAAGTACCAAGGGCTTACAAGGGTTGGTAGACCCATGCACCAGTGGTGTTCCCCCATGGGGAGGCCTTCAGCCCTGGATGTGCGTCTCTCAAGAGACGGACTATACTGCCCACAACTGGGGGGGAAGGGCCAGAGTTGGGGAGATCATGGATCTTCCTCTTACTGTCCCAAGAATTAGGGAGTGGGAGGTCTGTTTATGCAGACATCCATATCCTGGTCCCTTGCGATGCATGCTGGCTTTTAATGATGAGTGCCGTAATATGATATTCCTGTAGCTCAGCAGTGAAGCCGCGACTACGAAAGGCAGAACAAGAAGAGAAGGAAGAAGAAGAGAAAGAGGTGCTGCAGCCGCAAAGGACACAGGGACGTGGGAAAGGTAGGGAAACATTCTGAGAATGTGATATAGCATGAGAAAGTGTGTGATTGAGAGTGTGATGGAAGTTAAGGTGTACCACTATCAGTGACTGTCTCAGTATAAAGTGACTGGAGTTAAGTTGTACTACAATGAGTGCCTGGCTCAGTATAGTGATGGGAGTTATGCTGTACCAGCTTCATTGTCTAGTTCAGTATAAAGCGATGGGAGTTATGCTGTACCACAGTCAATGTGTGGTTTTAGATATATTGATAGGAGTTAAGTTGTGTAATGATGGGAGGTTATGCTGTACCACTGTCAATGTGTGGTTAAGTATATAGTGATAGGAGTTAAGTTGTACTATGTTGTACTACAATTGGTGCCTGGCTCAGTATAGTGATGTGAGATATGCTGTACCACTGTCAATGTCTGGATTAGGAATGGGAATTATGCTGTACCAGCCTCATTGTCTGGTTCAGTATAACGCGAATGGAGTTATAGTGTACCACTGTCAATGTCTGGCTCAATATATAGTGTGTCGCGTCTGTAACACTAGAGGTACTCTCCGCAGGAGTTATTCTTCCCAGAAAATTGCTGTATAGAGAGAAGCTCCAACAGTGGTAATCCAGGACTTAGATGATCCCAACAGTGAGACAGCCTCCATGAACACAGATAGAAGGTAAGTACTGAGTATATTTATACATGTACACAGGAGGTGGTACCATCACGGGAACACACACACACATATATATATATATATATATATATATATATATATAGTATATATATATTATATATATTATTGATAGATGTTAAGTTGTACTACAATGAGTGCCTGGCTCAGTGTAGTGATGAGTTATGTTGTACCACTGTCTATTTCTGGATTAGTATATCGTTATGGGAGTTATGCTTCATTGTCTGGTTCAGTATATAGGGATGGGAGTTATGCTTTACCACCCCCAGTGTCTGGCTCAGTATATAGTGAACATACATATAGCTTTGATTAAAACTTGGTCTGAAAACATTGCATAAAGCCCCTTCAGTTATGGCATTAGGATTGTGCAATTCATTAGGACAATACAAAAAAAACATAAATTCGTACTGTTGCATATTGAAAATACAAACAACGCAAAAAGATAATTTATGTTGTTCAACCATTAGTATAGGGTTGTAAGGGTTTTTTGTTCTTCGATGGTGGCTGTATTCTGACATTTAGTGAAAAAGAGAGTCAAAACCAGTTAAACACAGTTACAGGGAATTTTGGCTAATAGCGCAGTGATTACCTTCTAATTAAGAGCTGCAGATGTGCCATGTGGTGGGAGTTCAAGCTGATTGATTTTGACATGCAAGCTTTGTGCTCAATGAAATGTACTTATAATATTTCACATGCTGCCACTCTGCCCCCCTGAGATATGCTGCCACTCTGCCCCCCCGAGATATGCTGCCACCCTGCCCCCAAGATGTGCCCCCTCTAGACTTACCAAAGCAGACTCCCAGGTGTCTTGCGGGGCTGGCGGGGAACATCTACGCAATATGCATATACACTTCCCCGTATATAGGCCGCACCCCCACTTTAAAGACTTAAAGTGGGGGGAAAAAGTTTATTTTAAAGGAAATGATAACTAGGAGGTCCCTTTAAATTAACTTAGCATCTCCCTTGCAAATGTATGGGTTTTTTGCAGATTCTTCTCCCTATGCATGGAAAATGTGGAGTAATCAGCAGGATAATCTATTGCATTCTGTGGCAACTGATATATTTAGAACTCTGGGTATTGCCTTTTCTAGGCATGGTACACATGGAGCAATCTCCATAGAGCCCAGTGGAGTTTGCTAATTGTTGTTCTTTAATAAAGTCACACTGTGTTAAGATTCCAGGGTACCATAATATGTACTCTCTTTGCCCACCAATCACAGTATATCTGATATTGATCATTTTATATTTTTTTGCAAATGTTTGTTAGAATAGCAACATTAAATGCAAGGCACAAAATAATATAGCTACACAGGAATCCATCTGTAACTGAAGTGTTATCTGACCTTGTTAGGTGTCACACAAAGCTGCACACACAGAACATAGATCTTCATAGTGCTGATGAGGATTGTCATTCACCAGTACCATAGACATTAAACCCCACATGCACACTATATGGGTGAAAGTACCGTAAACCAACCAATCATTGTCCTTGTTAGATGAACCATGGGTGTAGTTTAATTCACTTCCCTGAGACAGTCGTTGATTTTGTATATTTATATTTTATGTAAAGGTATTTGTCAAGTTTAATTCCACATTTTTGTGTGGGTAGCATGTGTAGGTTTCAGCCACTTGGCCATGTTCAGCATTTCATAAGGTAAATAACTTTCCTGGTAATAGATGCCACATATTAGTTTTTATGTTTGTTCAGTCCACATATCTGGGAATTGCCACTCCCACAGGCTTTAATGTTGTCACCTGCATAATTTTTGTCTCAGGTTATGTGAAAGCAACGTGACTTTCCCTTGAAGCAGTTTGTAGAACCTACGTACAATTTCCATACTGTCTGTAGTGTTGGAATGAAGGCCATGTGAATGGAGAAGTGAGACTTGTTGAAAAAGAGAAGTATCCTTTTTCATCAGCTTATTTATGAGACCTGTGATGTCTCTGATACTTCGGGACAGGTTCTTTAATTCATTAGATACGCACTGTGGGCTCTTTGCTTTTTGTGTAGCTTCTGAAAGAAGGCTGAGCTGTGAAAGAACATCTCCAACTTGCTGGGACACCTAATATTAAAACAAAACAAGCAAACAGTATGTTAATTGTAAAACACCTTACTGAAATATGGATAGGCTATATCTACCGCTTCTACCTGGTCTATTATTTTAGTCACCCAGACAAAAAAAGTTAGTCTGATAAGATCTCTCTGCAGTAAATCCATGTTGTTTCTGATGTTAAAAACCACTTACATCCAGATTTTTAACAACAATTTCCTTTAGCGTAGTTTCTATTAATTCCTTAACTACTGACTTAACACTAAATGGTCTGTAGTCTTGTTTAAGTGTTTTTGTATAATTTTGTTATTGTATTATCAGGGCTAATAAGGATATCTTCATTTTTTGGTCCATTTGTTTTGGCCCACGCATTTCAGATGAAAATTCTGAGCTTGTTGTTTGTTCGTGGGGGGTCTGATCTTGTTTTCAGGGCTTCGTACAAATCACCAAATTTACCAAAATTTGGTAAATTTGCAATTCGTATGAATCCGAACGCACAAGTATAATGGATAGAGATCCTTTGGTGATTTCTATTTTATCTTACAGATGCCAGTGCTGTCATGGTGGAAAAAAATATATATTTATATTTTGTTTTAATATTTGTATGTGTTTTCGTCATTTGTGCCATAGCCTTGCAGTGCTGATTGCAATCTATGTGATCAGCCAGCAGGGGTCACTATCATATATCTCAGCAGGGTCTGGACAGGAGACTCCCTCCCCAGTAAGTCTGGCTTCTTCTGAAATGAGTTTCATCTCTCATGCAGCGGCAGCGAGATGTCTCTGCCACTGCAAAAAAAACAAAACATACAGTATGTAGTTTTTCATGTTTTTTTTTTTACTTTTTGCTTTGGGGGGCAGCAAAGGTTCTTATTTAAAATTTAAAGCTTATTTAATTTTAAGCTTATTTTTTTCTGGTGACTTTTGCTGATCTCTTGTGTAGCAGCAGAAATCCTAGTTGCTGCAAATAACGTAGCACATGGTATGATGTCCTTATTCATTCTGACCATTGTTTAAGGATATCATAGTATATTCTGATACCTAAAGGTGTTAAGTGAGCTTTTTTTAATTGTTCAGTTGAATACTATAATATAAATGCAGGCTAAGCAGTAGTCTCACCGGTTATTAACACTAGGTTTTGTGTTCATGTGCAGTGAATAACATTATAATATCACCCATGCTTCATTCTTTCTTACCGTCATATTCTGCCAGTCTGCAATTCTGATTTCAACATTGGGAACAGGGACAGGGAGTAGCAGTGTTGTTGACGCGCATTGTGCCTGAGGAAAGAGACTGAGTGAGGTCCTGCAAGAAGAGGTAAACCAAGTTTGTACGAGTACAGTATGACATCCGTGTGACTCCTTTACTGGGAGAGGAAGATGCTCCCTCACACACACACACAGTCTCTCATATATTGGAAGAGTTTGTTGGTAAATTAATGATAATTTCAGAAAAATGCAATATTAAGAATAACTAGATGGTCTAGTGACACGGCACATCCATAGATGCGGTAATCGTATTTAATACTATTATCATTACTTTGCAAAACAAAAATCAGCTTCAAAATTAATTCAATCATCTATAACAATAGAAAAATATCTAACTATATAATTTTACATATCTTAGGATCCCCCCAAGAATCTTTAAACTTTAAAATAATTCTTGTAACTTTTTTAATCATACTTAATAAATATGTTATCAAGTGTTCTCTATAGATACAGAATTTTTCAATAAGATGCAATTTATGATTATTGTAAATGGTCATTAATGAACAGTCAGGACAGATCAAGCAAATGTGCGTGTAGTGTTAAAGAGCCAGTAAACGTTATTGATATAACTGTGGCATCTCTGGTAGAAGCCAAAGACATACTATATGATCTGCTGGAATTTTCAGAAAATGAGGTGTATTTATTGAGATACACCTAATTTTATTTAGCTGTCCAACTGACAGCTTATGGGCTGCAGAAGCATGCTTATCGAATGATCTTCCTCCTGCACTGAGATACAGGGGATATAGTAAATCTTGCTAAAAAAAATTGTCATACTCTGCAGGGGACTGAATCATTGTCTGCAAGCAGACTCACTGTGCCTATCATCCTGGGAAAAACAGCTTGTTACTTCTTACAAGCTGCCTTTTCAATCTTTAAAGAACCTGTCAAGGTTTCTATGGAAATGTTTAAGTCTTAAGTATTAACATGAACAGGGCTACATTTCACTTTATCCCGAGCAACAATAACATTCAGCACCTCCAGGTAAAGCCAGATCAAACTTATAAAATCTTGCCCCTCCTAACTTCTGTGTTTTTGTTCCTGCCCCATCAGGTAATTACTGCGTTTGTTATCTTATTTGTGAGTTCTTGGGGATCCTGGAGCATTGGGCTAACATTTTTTTTTCGGAAAACAAGATCCAGAATCTGAACGGATGAGCCTGTTCTAAGTTCAGTACACAAGTACAGCCTGAGACTACTAGGACTGAACTTGCTTGGTTAGTCATCTCTACAGATGGCAGTCTGAGGGGCTAGGGTGCCTCATTGAAAGAGGAAAGTTCTTGCCATCTGGAAAGCCCTTACAGAGCAGGCTCCGGGGAAAAGCTATGAAAATCCTCTCATACAAGAGTTTATGGCTAGGAGAACTTTTCCAGAAGATAGGGAACGAAAACATAACTGCAGATTTCCTCAAAAGGAGAGTGTCTGTGCTTCCAGGAGAATGGAGCCTAGACTAATCTACATTTCTGAGGATAACAGAAGAATGGAGAATACCAGTACACCTCATGCCTTCAGTAGACAACAGAAAGTTGAATATATTATGCTTCCTGTCAGCAGAGAGCCATCCACCTTTATTATTATTATATTTTATTTATATAGAGCCAACAGTTTATGCAGCGCTTCTCACATTTAAAGGGTCTGTCAAAACTAGAATTAACAGATTAAGACGAACCGATACATCTGAGAAAAAGGATCTTGCTTACAAGCTTACAGTGGTCTGCCCTTTATATCCAAGGTACTGAGGAAGATCAAACAAGAAAAATCCATGGTGATTGTCATAGCTCCAGATTGGACCAGAAAGATTTGATACCCAGAATTGGTGCCAGAAGATTAGAGGTCAGACAAGGGTGTGTCATCCATCTGTATCCTACATACCTGAAATTGATGGCATAGTTTTTGAAAGGGAGAGATTAATCCTTTCTAGTCTCCAAGAAGAAGTTGCAGAGACTTTCTATACATTGAAACCTTATGTGAAATTTTTTGAACACAGAGAATTTATTTGTATGCCTCCAAAATGTATACCCAAGGTATTCTCTCCTTTCCACCTACACCAGGACATTGTTTTGCAGTTTGTTTGCCCTAGACCTGGGAATGACAAAGAAGATCATCTAAACTATGTTTCATTTGCTGTGGCTTTGAAAGGACTTACAATTTCAAGGAATTTGAAAGCATGGTAGCTAGTACTGTCGATTTCAGAGACTTACAAGGCCACCAAGGAAAGAACTTTCCCTGGGACATAAAGATTATTGCAAACGGGCTGCCTCGCCATCTTGGTCTCAGGCAGCTGGGGTCTCCATGGACAAGATTTGCAGAACTGCAGTCTGGCTGTTATTTCATAGCCCTCGTATTGGCTTTGTTATATCTCCTATGCTACTAGGAGTGACTTGGAACCAGTAAATTCTCACCTGATGGTTTATTTTCCTTGTCACTGGTAGCAATATTTGTCCCATTTCTTTTTCTTGTTTAATCGCTCTTTTGTAGGGGGAGGTTCTGGGGACTTTATAATGTCCTGCCCTACCTGGATAGGCAGAGCTATCTCCTATGCTCTCGGAAAGTGACAAGGAAAATAAGTTCAAAAGTAATAATTTACTGTTTCTTTCGGTAGCAGAAATTCCTGTGGGGACTTCTTTACATCAGATCAGGTCTGGAAGAGATTACTTTGGATCGTTATGTGCTGTGCGACATCTGTGAGTGTTAGTCTACCATCTAGAATATTCATACTGCCCCTCCCTTTTGAGTAGGTGAACATTCAGGACTGCTTGGAACTAATAATCCAGGGTTTATGAAAAAAAGGGTGCGTGTGATGGTTCCACCTACAGAGGAGTTTCTGGGAAACAATCGCCTAGTTTTCCTGATCCCAAGGATCTACGTTTCCCAACCATAAACCTGGATGTCCTAAGTCACAAAGACTTTGTTGCCATGTTTATACTCCAAGAAGGTTATTTACATGTTCTGGTTCAGGAGAATCATTAGAGGTTCCTGCGCATTTCCCTCCAAAAATCTCATAGTTGAGAACAATCTGCAGTTCTATGCCATGCCTTTTGGATTTTCCTTCACCCCCAGATCCTCTCAAAATGATTTGGTGTTGAGGTGACTCATCTTTGTTGATAAAAGTGTACCTATGACAAGTGATTGATGTTGGCTCCATCTACTCTGATCTTTGCAAGCTTAAATCAGCAAGACACTGCAAATGTGTTATCAACACAGAGAAGTCACTGCCAAAGACTGACCTTCTTGGGAACCATAATCAACACTATGCAGAAGAAGGCCTCTCTATGGAGGGGTTTTGTCATCTGCAAGATCAAGTCAGGCAGGCAGCTGTTGAAGTACCTCAAATGTTAGATCATACAGGTGTTGGCCATGCTTAGAACTAATGACTCGCCCTTGCTTTTTCTTTCATGTCAAGTTCCGTTCACTGATATATTTATTAGCATGTTAATAAAAAAAAAGATATAACCACAGAACCATACATACACAGCCACATGTTGCTACACACACTCCCAGAAATACACAGCCAGATCACCACCCAAGTCTGTCTTGCCATCCATCCACAAGTGTCTTCTCACCACTATCCTTTGCATATACGAGGCACGATCCACATACTGCTCTAGAAGACGAGGGTGACATATCATGCTAGTTCTCATCCTTCTCACGTTGAAACTCAGAATCAGGATTATCAGAACATAGGCTCCTATAGGAAAAAATAAAATAACCAAGCAATTTAAAAAATGCTTTCAACCTGCTGAATTTAATAATTAATGACTTGACCATAAAACAATGTTATTGCTTTAGTAAAAGTAATTTGTTTCTAAATGGAAGAAATGATTTAAAACATCATCATTGAATCCCATTTAATTAACCTTAAAACTCACTTCCTTATTTTTGTGCTCTTCATACAGCTAAAATCACAAATGCTATTAAAATAACAGACATAGCTACTTCTTATTATTGTATACTCTTGTATATTGCCAAAAAAATCCTAAAAGAAAAACAGCTTTTTAAAATAGTACGAGTGTACCCCAAAGGTCAGAACAGAAGATGTTAGCTATGACATAGCTGTCACAATTGGCTCCTGATATTAGGACAGAATGTTGCAGGCATGTCACATAGTAGCTGCTGCAGGATGTAACATAATGCTCCACTAATGTTGTGTGGTTGCGGATATGAACATTTAGCAGCTAAATCATCCTGATAATAATGGTTACAGTGAGGAACATTATCAATTAAAAAGATGGGAAAGGGCATTCACTAAATAAAGATTACTTTTTAAGATCTGACCTGATAACAAAAATGGAAATTGCAATCAATCAAGAGAACATGGAGAACAAGAGATCAAGAGGACATGGAGTCTTTAGTTGAATTTGAAGCCTCTTATTGGATAATACAGAGAAGGATGTTACCTAAGTTATAAATGAATCCTCCCAAAGAAGAAACCAATTAGATCCTGAAAGCAAATGTAACGTTTTTTTTCCTGACCCAATTAATGGTATCAAAGTCAACTACAGACTCCATCTGACCTGCTAATACAATTGTGTGTAAGGTGTCCGTGAAAAAAGATATGTAGATGTATAAGGCTCAATTCAATGACCCCATTAAACAATCAGTATGATTGTGGATTCTAGACTGTAACCTCCAAAAAACCCTCTAAATTAAAATCAATGGAAAACAGCAATTATGAAGCTATAGGTGTTGGTGTACGTGGTATTTGTGCTCCAGACCATTAAACCTCTAGGTAGTGTTGCTATATGCTACTGAAGTCACCTGGTAGGAGCTGAAGTCTAGGAGTGCCACACTGACTTGAGTAGACAAGAGCCAGAGACTCCATAGGGAGTTTGAATTCTCTTTTATAGTATAGGATGTGCATGCTCCTAACAATGATCTGTTTGATGCTAAAATTCTAACTAAACTGGTTTTGCAGAGGGGGTGGTAGAGACTTTACACTAGATCCTAGTTCATTTGGGAGAATAAACACCTCTGCTAAAGACCTGAGAAGAGTAAAAGCTTTGCAGTCATTCTCAAACCAGACAAAGATCCAAAGATCTGTAGTGGTTATAGCCCTATTTCCTTACTTAATGTGGACCCTAAACCTTTGGCAAAAGTGTTGGCCTTGAGACTCCAGCCAATCATACTTGACCTTATACATAAAGATCGGGTGGAATTTATGTGAGGTTGTGAAACACAACAAAAACACTACATGCAGTCATTGAAGTTGGAAAGCCTGCTCTTGTCCATGGACAGAAGAGCTGAGCATAAACAAATGCCTACAAACCTCAATTACCTGAACATTGTAAAGAAGAGTGGGCCAAAATTCCTCCACAACGATGTGGGAGACTGATAAAGTCATATAGAAAATGATTGCTTAAAGTTATTGCTGCTAAAGATTGTTCTACAAGATATTGAATCATAAGGTATACTTGGGTTTTTCCCACATGGCTTCTCCTATTTGGCTTTATTTTTTGTTGAATAAAAAAAGACACAGTTTAATATGTCATGTGTTGTTCATCCGAGGTTGAATTTAGTTCATTTTCAGACTTACTACGGAACAGATAATTGTTTATGTCCTATTATGTAAAACCATAGAATTCAAAGAGGGTGTACTTTATATTTACACCACTGTAGTTGATTTTGAATGCATTTTGGCAAATGTCTTTGTAGACTGTATTTATCACTTATGAACTTCTGGCCCGTGCTTGCCCCATACCAACTAAAGGCTGCTTGAGGGTAGCACTGCATGTGGCTAGTTTTGCCACTTTGTGAAGCTGTCCCCAGGGAGGGTTATGGTTCCAATGTATGATTCCACCTCATGTCTTATCTCTGCCTCCCCAAGCCTGTTCCTGCCTCATAAGAATGAAGAAAGCTCCAGTTGGTTATCCCTGGAAAGTTCTGAGTTTAGCCTATGAGTTAAATTGGTAATTTTAATGTTTGATGGGTACATTGTGTGATTTTGGAAACTCAAAATGCAGGCAGTATTTTATTTAAATACGTTTAGTCACTGAATTTTTTTTTAATGAAAGCTGCATATGGCTGCTTGCAAAAAATTCAAATTGGTAAGAAACTTTATTTGTTACATAGTTACATAGTTATATAGGCTGATAAAAGACATGCATCCATCCAGTTCAGCCTTTCCTATATCTGTTAATTTGTTGCTGTTGATCCAAAAGAAGGCAAAAAACCCCAGTTTGGCTCTTTCCAATTTTGCACCAGGGAAACAATTCCTTCTTGACCCCAAAATGGCAGTCAGATTTCTCCCATGGATCAATAAGCTGTTTCCCCATAATTAAAGATTATATCCCTGAATATTATGTTTTTCCAAGTATCCATCCAGTTGCTGTTTAAACGTCTGTACAGACTCTGATAAAACTACCTCTGCAGGCAGAGAATTCCACATCCTTATTGTCCTTACTGTAAAAAACCCTTTCCTCTGCTTTAGTCTAAATCTCCTTTCTTCCAGTCTAAACGCGTGACCACGTGGCCTATGCATAGTCCTGTTTATGAACAGATTTCCACACAATGGTTTGTATTGGCCCCGAATATTTATATAATGCTATCATATCCCCTCTGAGGCACCGTTTTTCTAAACTAAACAGATTTAAATTTGTTAACCTTTCTTCATAACTATACTGCTCCATTCCCTTTATGAATTTTGTAGCCCGCCTCTGCACCCTTTCTAGTGCTATGATATCCTTCTTTAGAATAGGTGCCCAAAATTGCACAGCATATTCAAGGTGTGGTCTAACCATTGATTTATACAGAGGCAAAATTATATTTTTATCCCACGAATTGATGCCCCTTTTTAGCCACGACAATACCTTACTGGCCTTAGCAACTGCTGACTGACTGTAAGGACTTACCTGCCTCTCTGGTCCTGCGACGCTTCCTCCTCGGCTGGCTTCCCGGGCAGCAAGTACCCACGCTACCTGGTTGGCGTCTTCAGGTAGCACAGCGCCACCGTGTGGTCAAAACGTTATATTACACGTTACATACGTAACGTGTTCTTATAACCTCGGGTAACCTCCTTAATGCAGGACACACCTCCACCTGTCCCTATTTAAACCTGGACTCACCCGTGGTTGGTGTATTCTGTGATTTTCCTGTGCGAGTTGCTGTGACTATTTCTTTGTTTGTCCTGGCTTGCTGACTTTGCTCCTGTTTTCTGATTTGGCTCCTGTTGTCTGATTATTGGTATTGACTCGGCTTGTTTGACTACTCTTCTGGATTTGATTCGGCTTCCTGCTTTACTGGTTACCAGACCTGGTTCTCGGTTCCAGCTCTCCTGGCTACTCCTGGTTCCTGTTGTCCTGTCTCACTCCACCATCTGGGGTCCTCCTCATCCAATCGTTACACTGACATTGCACATTGTTGCCTAGTTTGTTCCAACAATTCCCAAATCCTTCTCATTTGTCGTTACCCCTAATTTACTACCATTTAGGGTTTATGTTGCTTGAGCATTCCTACCTTACATTTATCTACATTGAATTTCATCTGCCATTTGTGTGCGTAGTCCCCCAGTCTATCTAGATCCCTCTGCAGCACAGTAATATCCTGCTTCACCCTGTATTACTTTACCTAGTTTAGTGTCATCTGCAAACACAGAAACATGACTTTTAACGCCTTTTGCCAGGTCATTTATAAATATGTTGAATAAAATTGGTCCCAGAACAGAACTCTGAGAGACACCACTTATCACTTTTGACCAGCTTGAATATTTACCATTTATAACAACTCTCTGTTGTCTATCTCTAAGCAAATGTTCTACCCAAGAGCAAGAATTTGCATTTAGACCAATTTCCTTCAGTTTGAATACTAACCTATTGTGTGGAACCGTGTCAAACGCCTTGGCAAAATCCTTGTAGATGACATCCACTGCAACACCCTGATCGACACTTCTACTTACTTCTTCATAGAATGCAATTAAATTAGTTTGACAGGACCTATGTTTCATAAAAGATGCTGATTTTTGCTAATAATACTGTTCTTCCCAATGAATTCTTGAATATTATCCCTAAACAGCCCTTCAAATACTTTCCCAACCACAGAAGTTAAGCTCACAGAGTTGGAACCCTTTTTGAAAATAGGAACCACATCTGCCTTCCTCCAATCCTCTGGTACAATTCTTAAAAGAAAAGAATCCCGGAAGATTAGAAACAGAGGTTCACTTATTTCCTGACACAGCTCCTTAAGTACTCGTGGGTGAATACCGTCAGGCCCCGGAGCTTTGTTAACATTAACTTTCTTTAGTTACTGCAGCACCTTGTCCTGGGCCATCCAATCACAGTCTGACTGCAAATTTTTTTCAGTAGTCCTATTTATATCCATTGCCATAGGTTCCTCAACATATACTGAGGAAAAATAGTTATTTAAAGTTTCTGATTTTTCCTGGTCCCCCTTAACCAACACTCCCATCTCTATTTTTAATAAACCTACATTTTAATTTTTATTTTTTGAATTTATGTGCTTAAAGAATTTTTTGGGGTTAGTTTTGCTCTCTCGTTTTCTAGTTTAGCCCATCTAATCACCTTTTTGCATGCTTTATTGGCTTCCTTATATCTTATATAGGATGCCTCTGATTCATCTGATTTAAATGTTGTAAAAGCCATTTTCTTATTCTTAATTTTCTGCTTAACGTCCCCACTAAGCCACATCAGTTTCAATTTGTTTTTTATATTTGTTTCCTAGTGGTACATACTGAGATTTGTTTGAAGGATATGGTACAGATTATATTGCACAAGCTGAATGCAGAGACACCAATGTCAAGAACCCCTTAATAGGCTTTTGTCACTATGATAAGATTAGAAAAAGCCCAGCTGTTCCTTGTTACTGAAGACGTGCTCTACAGCAGACTCGTATATAACATTGTGGGCACTTGACCTTAAAAATAATGCCATAATGCAAACAATCAAGAATTCTAGGCAACTCTCCACAACATGGTGTGTAAAGGATGTGCCTACATCAGAAACAGTGGCGCTCTTACTAATAGAAAAGAATTAACTTCCAATAACGATGCAATGATTGTAGTTAAATACATGTTTCTTCTTTGCATTTTATTATTTGGACTATATTTTTATTTTATACAATTCTTTAATCTGCATCGCCATTTAGTAGCCTCAAAATTCATTAGTATCAGTAAGAGCGGACATAAACAGAAAAGTTCAGAGTTACTCTGCAACTTGTATCTATGTTTGTAGGGATCAGTGGTTTATATTTAGCAAAACTTAAGGAGTTGTCTTTCTAGTCCTTGTCTTTACTATACATTATGAAGGGCCAAGCCTATTTAGTTTCTACAACAGCGTGTGTGGTCTTGTATAATGCATAGTTAAATCAGTGAAGTTTATTCATTTAATTTAATAGTTTAATTAATAAATTAATTATGCAAAACCTGGCCCTTTGTGATGAATAGACAGCTAAAACCTATAGTGATTAAATTCCAGGGTGCAACAGGGTACAACATTATGGCCTCTAACAGGTGAAGTGAATAACACTGATTATCTTATCATGGCAATGGGTGGGATATATTAGACAGCAAGTTAACATTTTGTCCTCAGAGTTGATGTGTTAGAACAGAGCAATGGAAGAAGGAGGCCTGGTCTGATAAATCATGTTTTCTTTTACATGATGTGGATGGTTGTGTGCGTGTCCCTCGCTTACTTGGAGAACCAAGGCACCAGAATCCATCCATGGAGGCCTCACCTCCCAGCTTACAGGATCTGCTGCTAATGTCCTGGTGCCAGATAACACAGCACCTGTGGTCTAGTGCAAGGGTAGACGATCTTCGGCTCTCCTGATGTTGTGGACTACATTTCCCATAATGCTCTTACAGCCATAATGCTGGCAAAGCATCAAGGGAAATGTAGTTCACAACATCTGGAGAGCCGAAGATTGCCTACCCCTGGTCTAGTGGAGTCCATGCCTTGATGGGTCAGGGTTGTTTTAGCAGCAAAACGGGGAACTACACAATATTAGGCAGGTGGTCATAGTTTTATAGCTGATCAGTGTATATTTTTCTGTAATTGGGCCCCAACTGATCTTTATATGGCAATGTATATCCTAAAGATATGGTCTTCAGTACTAGAAGATGCAAAGTGAAACCTGCAGTGATGTCAGAAATATAGCTTGTATTTTCTACTTTCAGTGTGTATCTTATTGAGCTTTCCTGTAACTTGGCTGTAAGGTTCATCACACGAAAAGCATAAAAATATACTAAGTGAAGGATATTCCATTCCTTTCTTATGTTACATATACTCTTGCTCCTGGTATTTAAATATAGAAGTAAATGGAGAACCTTAAAAATGTTTATGAAATCTGTATTAATACTAAAGTACTAAAGAAGGTGCAACTAACAAAAACATTGCATTTAGAACTGCTCCAAAGAAAAATATGGCCCAATGTTTCTTAGCAAAATAATCCTGTATTGTAAACTATATAAAATTGTGTGTTATTAGCAAACCGACAGTTATTCTACCATACATCTGAAGGTACCATAGCATATATCATATGTCATAAACTAATTTAGTGCTGCTACCTTTTAGTAGATACACGTAATTCCTGTTTTGAGACGCTTTGTACGGTATCTAATATTCAGATTAGCATGGAAGCTAACTCTGATAGCTAAGAAGACGAAAGTGGCAAGGCAAGGTCCCTTAACATGCATTACTGGAATCATTTGCCTCTCTGCCCCTCCTGCTTCCTGACCTTATCTCTTCCAGGAAGCCATGTTAAGCAGAAGATTAATTGTTATTCTTTAGGACCGTAGCATGTTTTTCTTTTTTCTCCCTTATGTAGATTTACATTTAGAGCACAAAGGAAAGATGACATATTCTACACTGGTGTCATGCGAAAGAGACAAAGTAGCAAAAACAACACTCTCCCAACATCATGAGCAGGGTTAACAGACAGGAAAAAAAAGATGGATTGCTGATGCACAAAACCAAAAGTCCACATATTGAAAGCTATGACAAATAGTGCCTTACAATAAGAAAAACATAATATAGTCATATTGGTTCAAGAAAAGATTAAGGGTAGTACGTTTTATGGGCCAACATGGAAAAAGTAAAGTTGTATAACATTTAGGAACTTAGAAGGTTCCATCTGTGGATGAGGCTGCTGAGGTTGCATACAGTTATGTGACTATGTGATCTATTTCTAGTTATAGTGATATTTTCCCATAACAGTAGTAAAACTACTGTTTCATATATTGGCTGTCATAATATATTTAGACTGTTTGTTCTCTAACCGAGCTCTCAGTCCTCCAGCACAGTTCAGAACCTGCTCAAATAAATACATATGGACCATGTACTGTCTTGGAAGTTCTAGAGTACCGCTAGCAAAACAAATTAAGCTTATTTCAATATTGTTATGTCAAGAATCCTGCTTAAAATTCAAAGTATACAAAGTTTGCAATGATCACTAGTAATCCTAGGTGAAACATGCATCTATAAGGCAGGGTTGGCTTTGCGTTAGCCATAGAATTCCACCTGCGGGCAGGTGTTTTAACCTAGTGAGTCTAAGGAAGGATGGAAATAGCTTATAGCAAGCAAACTAAATGACAAATGAAAGTGCCCATTTAACAGTGGGTAAGAAATCAATAAATGAAATACCTAGTGCCCTTTTCCAAATGTCTCCAAGAATGTAAGTTCCTTGATAACATTGTAAACCTTACACTTTTTAATTCAGAGCATGATTGTTTTAGGTATAGCAACAGTGGCATAATATTATTTATTTTCAATTATTATGTATAAGAAATATATAACTTTGTTTTTGCATTTCAAAATCCACTTGTGCAGATACTTTTGTTGGATGAGATGAGGGAGATTAAAGAGGTACAGAAGTATGATGCTTTTTTTAAAAAGTTAAAAAGTAAAATACCCTTTAGACTAATAAACTGATTGAACGGCACATAGCAAAGTGTCAAGTGAAATCAGTGTATAAGGCCAAGAAATATGCAAGAAGATTTAGACTGGGAACTCCCATTGAAAATATTTTTAGCTTTATTTGTAGGCTTAGGGCCGGGCTGATGTTGAAAAGGTGACTCTGGCTTAAGGCCAGTGGCCGTCCAATGATTTGAGTGCGGATGACGATTGGATATGCGTGGCCACACGCTAGTGATCGGTTGAGTATGTGGCACAGTCAGCCAATATCCCACTGGACATTTGCCCGGTGTTGCAGATCGCCAGCCTGGGGCTGGGTAGGCTCTATAAAATGACACTAACATTTTCAGATCTTAATATATTTTATATATATTACCTGAATGAGTCATACATTTAGTTGATTTCATGTCAGGTATTTCAGGCAAATATAATATACTTGCCAAAGGAATCTAGTTAATCATTAAACTCGCTGGCATACATTTTTAGTTGACATTTGTGTGTTTTCTAGGCTATTTGCCATGAGGCTTGGCGCCTATACCCAGAGAGAGTGACTTTGAGAAGTACAACATTTTCATGGATTACGTAAATTTTTTATCCAATTAGCATTAGTCATTTTGGCTGTGTTTTCAGTTGTGATGTAAACCACATTAGCATATACATTATTTATGACGCACCTACTATTATCTTCTAAATATTTTAGAATAACTGCTCTTCACTTTTAGAAGAGGAATATGGGGTCAGATATATGAACTAGGGGTTGCCTTATAATAACGAAAAAGATTAGAGAGCAAAGTACAACGTCTTTAAGAGCGTAGTGAATTTAAGCAATGCCCAGAGTATACATCCCCAAAATCTACATGCTATTGTATCCTTTAATATTTTAAGGGAGCACATTAATTTCCAAAAAAATTTAGCTAGTTCTGACATTGAAAAATTAATTTGCTGATAACCAGCTGGTCACATGCGTTACTTTGGTTTGCAAAACGGGAAGAATTAAGTTAGTAGGAAAATAGAAACAAAACTTGACTGATTTGCAATCTACAGTACTTACGATTTACATCCATCCCCAGTGAGTTCCTATAGTGTCTCCATCATATTGCTGAAGGAAGCACAAGTATCTCGGTCCCAGGTCCATTTATACAGCCAGAGAAGAGTTGTATTAGTGAATATGGGAGAATGGTAGGAATGGAAGCGAACGCAATAAAACAGAAATCAAAAAAACTTGTAGAACCTAAAAGCTATAGTGACAAACAAAAATAATAAGAGATTTAAATGGAGAATTGCAGGGAGATGACTTAAGTGTCAGCGTTTCTGACTGCAGAAATAAGAGACTTTGCAGACACAAACTCTGGACTTCTTGCCAAGCACAAGAAACATCCACATCCTGTTGTTCTGAGAGATGTCAGGGCATCGGGCAAAATGTGAACGTGGGTCCTTTGTGTGGGAGCGTGCATGTCTTAAGAGAAATCCCGGCTGTTAGGACATTGGGGGAGGAGAAAGAGGAGTAGACATCATGAGATGAATGCTGTAATGAACATCTCTTTATATGTTTTTCATATAACCACTTAAAGACGCACATCACAGGTGTAATATGGGTAGCACAAGCTCAAGTACCAAATAACACATGTATGTAGACTGCACTATGTTTGTGCCACGTTATTGAGAATCTCATATGGCTATCTTGCGCGACATCCCTTACTAGCTGTGAATTATAGACTTTCCTTTCTACAGTTATATTTAAAAGTAATCCATCGGTGTAGTTCATCCATTTGATGGTCAAATGCTATAGGAGTTGACCAAGCAGATGGAAGGGGAGTTGGAGGTCAGTCAGTGGCCCACCAGGAATGGTCCAGTGCTGGTCAGTCAAAATGTGTCCAAATATTTTATTTCATTTTCACAGAAGTGTCCACAAACCCAGCAATTCATTTGGTAACTGCCATCGTATTAGATGCCTTCCAATGAAAACCACACCTTAGCTTTCTGGTTTGTGGATACTTCTGTTGTGTCGCTTTCCTCATTCTTGTGGCGTCTAAGCAGTTTTACTATTGAATTCCCCCATAATATTCCTAGGGCCTCACAGTTTTTACATCCACATTTAAACCACTTCCAAATGAGAAAAAGTATTGCAAAAGTATGTGTTGGTGGGAATTTGACATTCCACAGACAATCATTCTGAAAGAATGGGTTCTGGCAAGAAACAATTGCTATCTCTCCATTTTAATCATATTAAAATCATATATATATACTAGATTTATTTTTTTATTTCCAAAAGCGACTGTGTGAAAACCCCAGTCAGCTCTGTCCCCAGGAAACATATTTAAAGGGACAGGACAGGGACCAAAAGAAATTTGGTGGGACTTTATGTCAAAGTCCTCACCCCATTCCCTCAAGATTGTAAACTTGCGAGCAGGGCTCTCTCCACCTAATGTATCGGTTTGTCTTAGTCTGTCAATTCTCATCTTGTCATATCCCTTGAATATATGTATTGTATTTAAGTGCTGCATAAAACACATCAAGGTGTGTGCATAATAGCACATCAAGGTTATCTCCTGTTTATTTTTTCTCTTTTTCTTTTCCTGAATATAAAAAATCCCCCCAATGATTGTCTTCAGTATTTTTAAGTGTTATATTGATCAACATGAACCCTTTTTAATAACTGCTTGTTGAAAGGCTAAGAGAAGAAATATTTTCCCAATCCAGTGGAGATTATTTCTTTAACCCCTTAATGACAAGACAGTTTCTTACTCGTAGTACAGTTTGGGACAAAGGCTCTTTTAAACTTTTTCAGTGTTGCTGTTTAGCTGTGATTTTCTTCTTTCTCATTTCGTGCTCCAACACATATTATATATTGTTTTTTCAGGACAATCAGGTCTTTCTTTTATTTTTATCATATCATCAAATTTACGATAACAAAAAGATAAAATATTGTGATTTTTTGTTAAAAAATTACTTTTTCTCACTTTAAAAAAAAAAATCTTTTACTCATCTGCAAAAACTAATGAAAAAACCTGCTATATAGATTCTACTATTTGTCCTGAGTTTAGAAATACCCAATGTTTTTCTGTTGTTTTTTTTTGCTTTTTTTCTGCATCTTATGGGGCAATAAGTACCAGTACCTGCATTCAACCTGCAGGAGGAGCTCAAGAGTTCTCAAGAGGGTTTGCATAGACCCTCTGTGAGCTCATTCATTTTTCAGTTGGGGACGCCATCTTGTGAGTGGCGGCAGCGTCATTTACATGATGGCGCTTGTGGTTGCTCTTCAGAGGCGATATCAAGGCATGTCAGCATGGGCGCTCACTTTTTAGGCTTCCATGGATGCTGTAAAGCCGCCGATCCCGGCGATGCAGCTGTTTAACAGCAGTTCGTACATGTACGGGCTTTGTCGTTATTGCATTGCACCGCAAGTCTGTACGTGTTTAAGGGGATTAATCAAGGTTGTAAGCTTGCAAGCAGGGCTCTCTCCATTTAATGTAGTCTGTCGATTCTAGTCTGGTCATACCCCTTGAATATAGGTATTCTATGAAGCACTGCGTAAATTGTTGGCGCTATGTAAGTAAAAGATAATAATTCCTTTTGAATCCTGTAAGTGGTAAGTGGAAAACAAACATTCAAACTAATAGATAGACAGCATTTTAGCGTTACATGGAGGTAGATATATTGGTACACAGAATATAATAGAAAAGTCATTCCTTGTGAAATTCAACATCGGAATAACAGAACCAAAATGGCATAAGTGACGATAAACATAAACAGTACAACATACAGGCTAGCAGCTCCTATGGGTTGCTGTGTGTTGTATAGTATAGTGTCTCCTTTGTGAAACACTAGACTGTAAATAAATCATACATTGGGATAGAGTCCATTCTAAACAACAATTTGTACTCTGTGGTTGCCAAAAGGTCAAGATTTGAAATACCACTTCTGCAATTATATAGACTAACTGGGGCGCATATTTCTGAATGTGTCAGCTAGGGAGGGGGTTATTGCAGAGTTAAGATTTGTGAATGTCTTTAATACTGCAACTGAATTCATCAAATGGGGGAAGAACCATTTTATTAGGAGGAATAACCATAAATATCCTAAGAACAGGATGATGAGAAGTGAACATGCTGGTATACACATAGGGTATGCCTCTAATTCATTTATTCGTAATTGTATTTTGTAATTACAATCAAATACACACATCATTAAGGTGTAGATTTTGGGAAAGTGAAATATCCACTTTATTTAATCCACTTTATTCATGTTAAATCCAATTTCACATCATGTCACCAGGTGAACTTTAGAGAGCATTACATAGCTTGAATATTAATTTGATAAAAAAGGTACGGAGGAGAGACTAGAGAGAGTTTTGGTAACTTTAGAACTTGAAAACAAAATGGTTACACACATAGGTGTGATATATACTCCCCGTGGACAAGCAGAGGAGTTAGTTGAAGAAATAAAATTGATATTAAATGTTAATGAAAAGTAAAGTTATCGTTATGGGAGACTGAAATCTCCCTGATGTATACTGAGCAGCCAAACAGCTGGATCAGCTAGTAGAGACATCCTAAATTGTGTCTTAGGCAATTGGTATAAGAGCCAACAAGGAAGAAGGCTAGTCTTTGGGGCTCCAGTGGTCACCAATCAGTGTGGTTTAACATAAGAACAATGGAATAATATGCGGGGAGTCTTTGATGGTCTGGACATGAGACACGGAGGCATTATTAGATGCACCATACACAGAGATGAGGTAATTGCCATGTTAACAAAAAAAGAGTGATAACATTTTTCTATAGTGTACCATTTGTGATACTACTGGCTTAAGGAGTCTGGGGTAGCGCAGGTATCGGGAGGGGGAGGTCATAATTTTTTCCTTGTAGTGGCAATAGGATGGCAGAGTACTTTAAAAACAATTACTATATTTTCTTTATATTTTTTCGTACTGTTCTCCTAAGCAGGGTTAAAGACAATTTGAGTTATATAAATGCAGATAAATATGTAGCCAACCGCCCATAAATGTTCTGCTTAGTCTTTACAGATGATGGTGAAGGGAACAGACCTTAGAGACATGAGACATGCAAAGCTCTTGAAGAAGTTGCATCTGAACTTTACAAAACAAACAGATCTGCGACCTCATGGAATACATTCATTTAATAACATTCAAAGTTATTAAAAGAGCTTTAGAGTGCCCAGGAAAACCATCAGTTACTAATGGCAGGAGTAGTTCCAAAAGACTGGAAGTTGAATATTGCAATACCATTTCGCAAAAAGGTGTAGCAGGAAAACCAACTACAAATGAGTAGTTGGGAAATTAATGGAAACCATGGAAGAGGAAAGGTTTGGTAAAATCCCGAGTTGAACTGGCCTCGTATAATGACCCATTCAGATGGGACATTTCTTGAATACCATCTTAACAATCAGTGGCGGAACTACCGGGGTCTCAGGGGTCGCGACTACGACCGGGCCCTGGAGTTCTGCCAGTCAGGGGGGCCCAAGGGGTGCCGAGCGGTTGCTGAAAACGACCGCTTGGCAACTCTTGGGCCTCCCTGACTGACAGAAATCCAGGAATCTGCTGCTGCCGCTGCCGCCGCCTGCCTCAGCGCTGCCCAGAGTGCAGTGTTGGGAGCGTGAGGCGTTTGTCTCGGGTGCCGGCGCTTCACGCTGAGCGCTGGCATATGACGCATATATGTATGCGTAATTGTATGGTGTAAGAGTGAGTTTGTGTTAGTGTATCGTGTTAAAGCAAGGCCAGATTGGTGATGATGGGGCGGCCCTGGCCAGTGACATTAGCTCAAGTAGCATGCCATATTCACTAAATTGTTGTTCTTTTAAATGCTTAAAATTACTTATTTTAGAGAGAAGCTGCAGCTCCAGGACTGCAGAAGAAAACACTCCCTTTGTTGGCTGATGTTTTATGACAAAGCAACCAAACATTGGCAGGAAATCTTTCTCCTGGAACACTCACCTAGCCAGCTCTGGAGGTTGACAGATGGTAAGTATATCATATGTCACAATGTTATGTGTTTTAGGCTGAAATAACTAGGATGCAGAGAAATGGTAAATGCATATACAGGGATTCAGCAGAATTACCCCATTCATTTGCAACGGGCACCACAAAAGTTATAAAGTTATTTGTCCTGTTTGGCGACAAAGATGGCACTGATAAGCAGTTTGGGGGCAAAGCTGCCGTTGTGAGACATGTTGCTTGCTGAAGTCAGAGGACTCAAGAGCAATCCGCTCCTGTGGTTTTTAACTCCTGGCTCCTGGCTGGTAAAGTAACCCTTGGTAACGGGACCGGTTGATATATATATCTTTTATTTACTATATAATTGGTGCATGATATCTCTTTCAGCACCTTGTTAACCATCAAATTTATAATAGGTCACATCTGATTTTTTTAGTTGCTTCTAAGTAGGATCTGACTTTTGTCCATTTCCTGTTTCCTGTAATCCGTCTGCTATCTGAAAAGGAAATTCATAACTGTTCCACCTACGATACTGAGGAAAATGATTTGACTGTAAAGGAATAAATCACTAATTTTCTTATGTACCTTTGACTTTGTGCATTGAATTTTTTTCTAGGTCAGGATTCTCTGGTACTAACTCCAATATCTGTTTGTAGCCTTACAAACTACTCTCTGAAACCGAAGGTGTGTCTAAGATTATTGCAGCCTCTGCTGGAGTACTCTTAGCAGATGGACTCCAGTGGACCTATTATATTCTTTGCCTAAAATGAAGACGGTGAGTTAGTGATTTTGTTTCAAGCAGGGCTGGACTGGCCCACCGGACTGGCAAGTCCGTGGGCCGCTTTCAATCTCGCTCGCATCTGCTCAGCGGCTGTCAAGAGTTCCTCGTGACAAGGGGAGGATGGTCAGGTCGGAGGAAAGCAGGGGAAAACCCCTCCACAAAAAATTGAAGTATTACCAAACAATAGGGGTTAAAGGAAAGCAGACCCATATTCAAGGGAGGGGGGATGGCCTTGGGACATAATTAAAAATTAATACAAAAGGGGAGGGCATCACAAAATATAAACAGGGGGTGTGTGACCGGTGGGTAATACACATGGCAGTGGGGGGCATCAACAATAGACAAGAGTGTGCTTGGGCATCACATTAACCAATACAAAAGTGGTGGGGGCGTTAATACACAAGGGAGGGGGTTAGTTTGGGCATCACATAAATCAATGCTGGGGGGAAATACACAAGGGTTTGGAGGAATAAATGCATAAGGGGGCAATACACAAGGTTATGTTGTGGGGGGAAGACAGTAATCAATACTAAAGGGGGACCTGGCTGGGGCTTCAATACACAAGGGGCCAAAAATACAATAGGGGGAGTTAATGACAAAGAAGTGTAGAAAATGCATTTTTTATAATTCAGTGTGGCAGAGCCTGTGTTGGTGTGTATTTGGGTGTCTGTGTAGGAGAGCCTCTCCTGGTGTGTCTGTTTTGATGTTGGTGTTGTAGAGCCTGTCCTGGTGTGTCTGTGTTTTGTTGTCAGTGTGGCAGAGCCTTTCCTATTATGTGTTTGGCTGTGTCGCTGTGGCAGAGCCTGTCCTGGTCTGTGTGTTTGGGTGTTGGTGTGGCAGAGCCTATCCTGGTGTGTGTCCCTGGGTGTCGGTGTGGCAGAGGCTCTCCTGGTGTGTGTGTCTGGGTGTCAGTGTGTGCACTGTACTTACTGTAGTAATACATTGATTTATTTACTTATCCAGAGATAAAACACCCTCCTGAATTTGTAGTCACAGCGGGACAATACTTTCTAGGCCCAGAAATCAGTGAGAGGAAAAGTAAAGGTACTGTGTTATTTACCCTTATTTGAATCTGCATATCTTATCACAAAGGATTAATCGCAGAAACTTGAATGGTGGTTGGGATCTTCAGAGTGAAACCCAATTTAGTTGTAAGAACTGATTTCATTATTTCCATTGGTTTCACTGTCCTTCCCCCTTAAGAGAGGACCTTTTACATAAACATACCGGCAGACCACTTTGCACCATGAACTGTGTGCATTTTAAAAAAAAAAAATAATAATGTATCTGGGATGAGGTATTAATTGGATGATGCAGCGCTAGAACAGTTGTGGTATTAATAGCCAAAAGTTTCTTACAAGAATATCATGAAGAATAATGTGATCAATGTTTTGTTCCACTGAATAAAATGGAACTTTTACATTTAGAAATGTTTTCAGTAGCAAATGTTTTGATTCCATAATGTGTAATGTATTTAATTGAGAGATCAACTTACAGATTCACCTTTTGTACATACCAAACAGACAACATATGCCATGTTTAACATTAAACATTAATATTTAATAATTAATATTTTATTTTAAAACAAGTTACATACTGGAATAGGTACCTCCACCATAGCCTATGTGTTATACATTACTCCCATTGATCCCGCTATATTTTGTTTTCCTCATCCACACTCATATTTTATTGTACTTCCCAATAAACATTTCTCATTAGTATCTCACTGTACGATATATTCTGGATAGGGTGATGTTCTGTGTTCATTTTAAGTTTATTTATTTAGAGTGATGTCTAGATTTTGTTGCAAAATCTTATTTATAGTGAATAAAGAACTCTTTGCAAAATAGAAACATATAATATGACAGACCATAAGAAGAATTCTGTTCATCTAGTCAGCCTATTTTTATTTTTTGTTTATGTAAAGACACAGATTTTAATTAGTACTTGGTCTTCAGGATACCCATATGCCTATCCGATGCATTCTTAAATTCCTTCAATTTATTATCCTCTACCAATTCTGCTTAGAGACTGTTCCACCTAGGGACTACCCTCTCAATAAAATAAGACTTTCTTACAAATATTTATTCTAAGGACCTCATTACAAGTTTGTCCATTCAGTGGTGATGAAAGTCAAGAAGAATTTCTGTTTTAGAATTGTGTAAAATAAATATTGTTTTTTCATATTAATGCAATGAAATATTTCAAATAATACAGGAACAAATTATTAATACACCTAATTATAAATGTATAAATGAAAATTATTATTTGTCTGTATTGTATAGACCCATCTTGATAAATTGTCACTATATTAACAATAAGAGTTCTACCATCAGTACATTTTAACATGTTGCCAATTAAATATATTTAATTGGTTAGTGATATTGACTACATTGTTTCTGTTTAGTTGTGGTGCCATAGAAAACAGCACAATGAAATACAATAAAGCAAACATAAAGTGTAATGATACAAAATAAACACTTGGTGTCACTATAAGCATCGAGAGCGCCAAGAATCCCACAGTACATGAATTTATTAGGATAAATTAATTAATTCAAAGCTGGTCCTTACATGGGTCCCTTCGGGTCCATGGGACCCCGGCGGCACTCTGGATTTGTGTGTGTCTGGGTTAGCATGTTTTTGTCTGTATGGGTATGTGTGTGTCTGTCTGGGTTTATGTGTGTCCGAGTATTATAGCATGTGTGTCCGAGTATGTTATTCTTTATAGTGAATGGACCCCACTGTGTGCATGGAACATTAGTGACCAGGAACCTCAGCAATACTAAGCGACAAGCTAAAAGCAGTTGGGATTTTTTTCAGAAAATCATCCCATGTCTTTAAGCACTGGTCCTTCCACTCCTTATAAAACTCATTTTGGGTGGTGTACATATTTATTGAGTTTGTCTTTAATCTTTATATGATTTATATCCTCAATGAAATATCAGTATTCATCCTTACTGCACTTGAGAGGGCATTTGCGATATCTAGGATTGCAGCTCACATAATAGTAAAGGGCGTTTTTCAAAGGGATTTCCTGTGATTTCTTTTTCGTTGTTTTAGTAAGTTACATTTTTTTATAGGGAAGCATGCAAACAGTTTGTCTGTATTCCACGAATTATTCCAACTCAACCACTGTTCAATGCCATGTATTAAACAGATCATTGCAGAAACACACAGTGCAAAACTAAGTGCAAAAATAATACTTAACTCTGCATTCTATGGAAATCTTTACCAATTAGATATTCCCTATCACAAGCCAATAGAGCTACGCAAACTTTTGAACGGTAGTATATGTAGAATATAAGTTACTCCATTATTGCTTTTAGTGTGGAGTTTTTGAATGCATTCATCCATTGCATTATGGTGCACTCATCTTGTATTGAGACATTTTTAGAAATAGGGCCTTAGGGGTTTATTCACTGAAATAGGAGCTTGCAGGAGAGTTGTACTTTCAGTTTACCAATTCTATTATGAAATGTTAACCTTAGTGAGCTTCTCCAAAAAGTACTGACGCGGCCCAACATAATGTGTGTGATTTATAGATTCATACACCAAAGCAAGAGATCACTCCACACTTAGTCCAAACTACGGTATTTAGAAGAGAGATACAGTAGATAAATATATATAATAGTGACATCTAGTGTTGGATTTGCAGAATTACATTTTCAAAGCACATACAATTTTTTGCTTTTAATTTTCCAATGTGATGAAAATGATTGCATAATACTTAATGAATTACTTTTTCAGTGCAGACAATATAACTGTCAGGAATCCCAGTCTCATACTTAGGAACACATACAAGTCAACAAATGTGTCTTAATACATGCTCAATAAAAGAAAATGCAAACTAAAGACTCCATAAGAAATCTGACTTGCTTTTGAAAAGCTGTTGATATATTGGTACATATGTAATGTGTAGCAAACCACATTAAAGTGAACGACAATGAGCTGATATGTTCACCTGATTTGATTTAAAGGTAACCTCGAACTAGTCTCTATGTACTGCCCAACTTGTCCCTTTATACCAGTTGTCTATAACAGAATTACTACATGAGAACTGGGGATGTAAGAAAGCCATCCATAGGGCAACTGGCAAAGTGGGAGCTGTGGATTATTAGGCATTGTCACTACGGCCCCTATATTGTGAGTAGTGTATTGGGTGCAGGAATGGAAGGCCCTTATTTTATATCCTACCTAGGCCATGTTATATTAGGGACTTTAGTCTGGAAGTAAGATAAAGGGGGCTCTCCAAAACCTAAATGCAGGGCTGGGTTAACATCGACCTAACAACAGCCAATAAAATATCATGAGCGATACTTCATATCTGTAGGCTAGGACTTTTAACCCAGCACCGCCCAAGTAGCTGGAGATTTACCAGTTCAGCAAACCATTCAGTTCAGTTTGCATAGGTGGTTTTGCAAAGGAACCTGATGGATTTTTTTCTTGATTAAAGGCCAAGTAGGTTCTACAGCTACTTTATCATTCTCAAGCAGATGATCATCTGTAAGAAATATCATCTTGGAGACCTCAGAACTCCCTCAGCAAATAGACTCTTTTACTTTTATATGGAATTACCAACCTCTCCAAAAAAGAGTGCTATCATAGGAATCAAATCTACTGTAGCAAGCTAAGTAATTAAATAATTTTTACAGCTTCATTAAAAAAGAAGTTCCAGTCTTTGTATTTTTTTCTTGTTTTCTTCACCATTGACCACTACCTGCTTCCTGGGATGACACAGTTGGGTTTGCTCCACTGGCAAAGTTCCAAACCTTTGCTTGTTTTTTTTTTAAAATTCATTTATTTCATAGTATCATAATGTTTCACATTTTAACATATCTTTCATTTGTAGTGTACATAGGAGCAGCAATATATTTTTACAATTACCTCCACTTACACAAAACATTAATTACACATTATAATATACAGAGGAAATAAACCTGAGGATATTTCCTGGCAAAGATTATTAATGAGGGAAATGTTACACTATTAAGGAATTATTTCTGGGAAAGGTTTGGACATTCAACAGGATGATGAATGTTGCCTCTAGTCCGGCATTTAGTTACAAGTTTGTTACATTCATCAGCATAGATGGAACAGCGCCTTAAATGTGAAATATACTTCCTCCTTTTGCACACATCACAACCACCTTTTGTTACTTATATTAGGTTGCTGACTTAGGAAAGAGCTGAAGACAATGCCAACTTCCTGGCTCTGATTAATTCAGGAGTGGAGAAATTACTGGGGTGCTGTATTTGGCTCTTGGTCAGCACCAAAAAATTTTGCTATTCCATGGAAAAAGTTAATTAGGAGACATCATTAATTTTATCTCAAAAGTATGGAGGGACAGCACAGTGGTCTGTTGTCCTCTCTATCTGGTAGTGTTGCTGCTTCACAATGTTTCCATGCAGCCATGTCCCATCTTCTTCTGGGACCACACCTGAATATGGTGAGCTGCATTGCTTATAGGGGGACCTCTTACACATTCTCTGTAAGCTGAAGAAGGGGTGATGCTTCCTTATAACAGCTTAGGCACTCACATAGGACAGTTCAATGTATGAGAAGAAGTGCCTATATAAGTATGACTTTTTAAGCTATATCACTGAAATGTTTTTTAAATGTTTCTAAATATTGTAACGTGTGATTCTTTTTTTTATTGCTTGCGTTATTTATTGGATCCTACTCAGTCATTTTGCATTGGGTCCCCAAAATTCTAGAGCTTCTCCTTGGAAAGAGATGCCAACACTGGTGTGTTCCTATTGTTTATTCCTTCCATCCTCCTTCTTTGGGAGTGATCTCCTTTGTGTTTCCTCTCTGGATATACATGGACCACTTCACTGAGATTCTCCATGCAATATCCTCCATGCTGCTTTGAGACCATTCTGCCACCTATTGGTCAGACTAAATGATGATGCAGCAGCAACTATCACCACCTGCCATTCCTCATATCTCCCAGAGTCTGTAGATGGAGCAAGTGAGTGGTGAGAAGGATCTGCTATGTATATAAACAAGCAAAGAAATCCCCCAAACAAGGATAAAATAGCTGAAGATAAAATAATCTAGGACAAAATATGACAATATATAGCTAGATAATAATAAGGCTAAAATTGTTTGGAATAGAGTTTGAATAAATCCTAGGGCTATGGAATTAAGTTAGTAATATATCTACCGATCACCCATAACTTTATGACCACCTGCCTAATATTGTGTAGATTTCCCTTTTGCTGCCAAAACAGCCCTGACCCGTCAAGGCATGGATCACTAGACCTCTGAAGGTGTGCTGTGGTATCTGGCACCAAGACGTTAGCAGCAGATCCTTTCATTCCTGTAAGTTGCGAGTGGGGCCTCTGTGGATGCATCCTGGTGCCATGTGTTCTCCAGGTAAGCAACGCACACGCACCCATCCACGTGATTCATCAGACCAGGCCACCGTCTTCCAATGCACCCTGGAACAGTTCTTATGCTCATGTGCCCATTATAGACTCTTTTGGTGGTGGACAGGGGTCAGCATGGGCACCATGAATGGTCTGCGGCTACGCAGCCCCATACGCAACAAACTGCGATATGCCCATTTTCCAGGTTCTAACACATTGACATTGAGGACAAAATGTTCAGTTGCTGCCTAATATATCCCACCCGCTAACAGGCGCCATGATAACAAGATTATCAGTGCTATTCACTTCACCTGTCAGTGGTCATAATGTTATGGCTTTTTGTGCTTCTCTCCCTAGCAGATGTCCTTGAGTGCCTGATGCCTGGTCTCCATGATTTAGCAAAGTGGTCTCTATTTCCTTGTGCACTTCTTTTCCATCCCTCCACTCCTCCCTTTAGGTAACCTGCCAAATGTCACTGATGTGTGCCTGTCTAAGTCAGTATGTATGTTCTCCCTCCATCCTGTTTTTTGGTTAATGCCTTCCCTTCTCTTCATCTGTTAAACTCTCACCTCTCCATAACCAGTGCCTTTTTCATTGTAACCTACCTCAGTTCTCTGACATTTTGGAACTGTTTGTGTTTGCATTTATTGTAATATGCATAACATACTAACTGCTTGTACCAGTCACTTATCCTAGTAGCACTGCCTCTGAAGATTAATTACTACACAAATGGTATAAATTTAACAAACAGTGGGTAAAATTGCACTACCTACTGGTGGTGGTGTACGTTCATAGTAATGTAGCATTTAATTATCCAATAGCAAACACAACACCAGCCATTTTTGAATAGCTCACAAAAAACATAATCTGCAAGTTTTGTCATTTTAATATAGACGTCTAATGGTGTACATGACAGGTCCACTTTAAATTCCATGTATTGTACTATGCAATGCAACTGTCCTCTAATTAACCTTTCAACCCAACTAGTCTGCCCATTATTACCGCTGTAAATACTCAAACATTAAGCATTCCTTGGGTTTGTTTTATGCTGAGGATAGCCAAATGCTTATCCATTCATGTTTACATTCTCTTACTGTATTAACATCTGCAACTTTTGCTGGAAAGCTTTTCCATTGATCCACCACCTTCTCAGTACCTTCTCTTTACATTACCTCCAACCTTCTGACCCTCTGGTTTTAGACCATGGCCTATTGTCCTCACATGTCTTCTCCTTTGAAATTGACTTCCCTCCATTACTATGTTAAATCCCTTTATGTATTTAAATGCTATTATCAATTGAAGGTACAATTGTGCTCTGTGAATAAAGGACCTCTTTAATTGATACACACTCAACTCACACTCCAGTTTTTGGGGTAAATTACTAAATGTTTGCTGTTCCCTATTCCACATACATTTTATTATTACAGTCAAAGCAAACATCACCTAAATTACAAAACCAAAGAGCAGGAAATAAAGGACAATTATCAGGAGCCTGGTTCACAAAACAAACTGAGCTGGAATGGCAAATACACAAACTGGTAAACAAACCAAATGTGTAAAAAGAAACAGGCAGAGTAAACAGCTGAGAGGCCTTCATTTTCCCACATATCTCGGTGAATGTGGGAGATGTAGCTACTCTGCACGGGAAATCCTTATTCTACTGTTCGTACAATGGTGGAGAAATTTCACTTAAATTGGATCAAATAGGGGAAATACCTCTGTAACTAAGTACTCTTCTTTGCCCCTTAAATTAAAAAATGTATACCTTTAAGAACAGTTAATTTCAGACATTACACATATATTCATATGTCATGTGACCTAAAATGAAATACCCCCAGGGGTATTCGTTCCCACATCCTAACTTGAAGCAAAACTATTTTAAGGTAAATAGGTCAACATGAGACCATAAAGTTTGCACGCTGTGAAATGTCTCCACTTTTTTCCTTTTTTAATTCAGTACAAATCTAAATTTGTTGAAAATAATTTTGTAATTACGCTATTCACATTGGTAACTTTCTTAAAATGCAATAATCAGCTACATGCACAACCCTTTGTAGGTTAAAGAGGATAAAGTACAACATTTGAGCAGATGTTAAGTCATGTGAGATAGATTGCCCTCCAGGGGATCAATGTTGAAGGCCTTCATCCATAGTCGTACAAGTTTGTGTTGAAACCGCACATTCAGAGTGGGAGATTTTGTAATGTTTTAAAGTGTCATGGGCTGAGTTTTTAAACTCATAACATTTAAAGTGGAAAAAAATACTTAACTCCATGTGTGCTAGAGGGAAGTGAGGGAAGTGTGTTTAGCAATTGTATATTGCTATATTATACTTCCCATGATATAACTAGCCCAAACAAGGGCATTTTGTAGGGCAGTAACGTATCCTGGCCTTAGCTGGCAGGTCCGAGGGGCAGAAGTCCTCCTGGTACAAACCTGGGGTCAGATCGCCCTATTGGGGGATCAATCCTCCTAGTGTTCCGCTGCACAAAGGGCTGGTTACAAGAGGGATCTCCCTGACTGGCCTATTTACGCTATGGAGGCTTTGCCGGCTCAGCACAGCCGCCATAGACTTCATTGAAAGGTGCTTTTAAGACACCATGTGCCAGTCAAAACCCGGCACTACATTTGTTAAAGGAGCGTAACGCCTTTTACTGTATTTGGGCTGTGGGAAATACTCTTGGTCGGGCGTAGGGTGGTCCCAATGATATATTGTATTTGCTATAATCAGAATATAAAAAAAAATCAAAAACCAAATTCGCATCATCCACATCTACTTGTAATGTGATCAGTTGTCCATCTGGCTAAACCTTCCACTAAGTCGCTGTCTTTTTATTTAAAGAATGATAAGACAAAAGGTTGGGGAGGAAAAGGTACAGTAGTGTAAATTGCATTTGTTTTAATAAAAACTGCACGCTTTCCTTCCAATATCCAGAGAAATCCGTGAGAAAGCACACACTTTATTTCATCGGAATGCCTTCTAGGCTGGTACAGATGTTTCTGTGTAGGACACATATGGTTGCTGATGTTAAGGAAAGATGTTCTCTCACTGCTCTACACTCACTGTCATATCCACAACGGAGCCCTGATTCATTAAGTTGCACATGAACCAAAGCTAATACGTATATTTTTTCCTTACGGACCTGTTGTAGCGCTGTAATAGTATGACAGCCGAGGTAACCAAGACCATAGCTAGATTACCGTGAAGCCTTAACCAATTTGCACCTCTCCTCTCAGTGTCATGCCCATAAATATGGGCACCCTAGAGCACCCACGTGACTACACAGGTGCCTTGGTTGCCATGTGAATGATCCGGCTCTGCTATAGACCACTAAGCAGCCATTTTGTCTTCAATGTTTATAATTCCCCTTCTCGTGAGTCCTTTTAAGCTTGATATAGCTCAACAATTCATGGTAATATTTTGCAATATGTAGATGTCTTTGTTACGTAAAACTTGAATGAATACAGTTGGTTTTTATTATTATTATTAATATTGATTTATATATAGCATTATCATATTCAATAGGGCTGTAATTAATAACAGAACTTGCATAAACAAATGTTTATTCGATGAAAAATTATAGCGAAACTATGAGCTAATTGTCAAACCACACGTCCTTGGCAGTATCATACTGTTATTTTTATTCAGGACAATGAAGACCTACATAGCAATTACCGTCCAGCCTCGAATAATGAAGAGTGTTGTAAGCGCAGGCTTATGGGCATGTTATATAGTGATATGGGGAGAGAATACCTACTGACCCACTGTTAAAGTAGTCCTTGTTGTGCTATTACAGCCAAAATAAGGACCTACAGCTAGGACCGGCTCAGTTAGAAATCCCAACAGACTATTGGAAAGCATTTGCCCTCATCATCATTTTGGCCGGCGAGTCCCAGTAGACATGTGCAGATTCTTGGACTTGTGAATTTAGCAACTCACAATGTGTAATTTATTAACAATGAAATAAATACATTCTGTTAACTCTATCCCACCACTGTTTTAAGTATTATTGGCTGTCTGAAGATTTTGTGGGAATATAAGCAAATAGCATGCCTAATTTGTGGCACCAAAAATGATTTCATGTAACAACCGCTTTGTCAAACATATATCGACCACCCATGTACTGGTGATATATATATGTGAAGTTCATTAAGGACAAACCTTAGATCATGTATACTAATATCTAATGTGTTCCGTCTATATGTATGTATGTGTGTATAGATATTCCATATATAATATACATGTATATATAAGGGGAACAATAACAATCTGATTTTAGGGCCCTACCCGCTACTAATTTGATATTATCAGGGCACATTATCTGTTTGAAAGCTTATTCAATGGTCATGCTTTAAATACAAAATAAAAATCTAGAGCAAAAATATCTATGTAAATAACACACTTTCACCATTATTTTAGAAGTTCCTATCTCAGAATGGATATGTTTGAAAATCCATTGTATACCATTTAATTTATTTTTTTAAAATTGCTTCGCTTTTCAATCGCTTTGGTAATGTGAGTTTTGGTAATTAGCTTATCCTTTGTCCATTGTTTTAATTTATTCACTCTATTCACGGGAACTTTTCTTAGTAGGTGAAAAGTACGTAATTAAAATACTGAGGTACCCAATTCTTCAATCACTTTGTGGGTACAATACCATAGTGTATGTGATTACAAAAAACGAGCCCTTCTCTTGAATGTGACAGTATCACACTTAGAAACAAGAAAATGAAATGCATCTAGAGGAGGGTGAGGAGTGTGAGAGTTCTACTGTGATGTTATTTGAGTGTGAGATTTCAAGACCTCCCAGTTCTCTTCAAATGTGGAGATGTTTGAGGTCTGGAAATCTCATGTACAAACATCTTTGAGGTGAACTTTCATGTGGCTGCATTAAAAGGTGTCACCGAAAACAGAGTAAACAGATTATCACACTTAACACTTCAAAGTGCATGTTTTCAGCCCGAAACATCTGCAGGGCTCCTCTTGGCTCCCACATGCTGTATATGCTCACCATGTACATAGTACACATTATGTTGCATCACAAAGATTTATTTTATATATATACCATGCTGTACTATGCTGATCACCGATAATTGTGGGCTTTGGGACTCTTCTTTAGGGTGGAGTAAGGCTTTTTGATCACTGACATGTACATTTTCTGAGATGTTTAAGGCAGATACAATGGGCATTGTGTGATATCTGCCTGACTCACACTTACTTAAGAAGCCATTCAGCTCCTTTAGATCAACAGTGTAAGCAACCAAAATATTTGGGAGGTATTTACAGTTGTGTCTGTGAAAGACCAACATCTTGACTAAAAGAGCAATGAATGCTTTTACCTTGGCTTATCACACAATCAACTAGACTCATCTTAGTGTTCAAGACAAAATCACAATTTCTCAACAATATCATTGTGCTTTTTAAACCATTGCTTATTGAAAGTGTTTATATGTGTGTATGTTTCTTTCCAGTAGAAGATATGGAGAAGAAAATATTATTGGGTGAGAAAATATGTCCTTCTCCAAAAATGAGTAAAAAGTAGCAGGTTCCACCCCGAATATGTCCCATGACCTTTCCTACCCTCACAAGATATATGGCTTTTCAGAAAATGTTAGCAACAATGCCACTTAAAAATGAGTAATGGTTTTACAGCTATCCCTTTTATATTAGTTTTCACGAAAAGGTAACAAAATAGCTTTTAGGAAGTGTCTGCTCGAAAGGTAACATCTAAACTATGAAGACGATACGACTGCAACAAATCATGTAGAGAAAAAAAGATTTCTTCTGTAAGACCAAATTAATATTTGTTTATAATGAGCTACGACATATTTTTTCCTACTTGAGGTACCTACTTGGCCAGCCCATAGCAGTAGTAACTGGTTTCACTAGGTATGACACCATATCATATGCATTCAGTCTTTGAAACGAGTCCCATGTTACCATCCATGACCACTGTGAGCATGTATGCAAAGTTGGATCCCAAATGATCCCAAATTCTTTCATTAGACTTATTATAACTTCTTTCTGTTTTGCAACAAGACCTATGGAGTAAAAAAAAAACACCCTTTAAAGGTGCCAACTCTGTTGAGTTTAATACTTTTATAAAACCAAACATCATACCTAGTACTGTTGAAATAATTTATCAGTCAATGCTTAATTGCCATGTGACACAAAAGCTGTCACTGTTACTAGAGAAACTGAAAAATCTTAAAAGTTGTGTTGTTTTTATGTGATTAACATAGAGACATAGAATTTGACGGTAGATAAGAACCTTTTGACCCATCTAGTCTACTTGTTTTCCTGCTGTAAAGACTGTAATCAGTTCTTGGTCTTGTCTAAGATTCAGGAAAGCTTTATGCCAATCACATGCCTATCTCATTAAACCTTCAGAAAAAGAATAACATGGCGCATTTACTGTTTAACATTGTACGGAATGTGTTTAATGTTGTCCATCCATTTGACATATTCCGGCTTGGCTTTCTTTTTGGACATCCATTCTTTAACTGATCTGAATGTGCACATTATTTATTACTCCTTTGAGCTACCAAAAAATACTTATACATGGCACAAGCAAATATCACAATCAAAATTTCGTGGCAATTGAAAATACCCCTTAAATTGTGTGCTATGAACTATGAAGAATCCACCCAGGTGAGCATTACCTGTCAGTGTGGAAATGCATAGTTACATTGACTTTATTTCTTTAATGTCACCTCTCCAATTTAAGTGTGCATGACGCAGGGGCAACTCACCTTTTCCTGTACAAGAAACTTGCCAGTGCCCGCATTTCATAAATCATAGTGAAGTCTGAAAGCTGAATGTTTCATTTCAATGTAACTAGTTCACACATTCACACAAATTCACATATACCTATATATGTGTAAAGTTTGGGTCGAACATAGTGTGTATTCTTTGCATAAAGCATGCAGACTGAGAGTGTACTATCCTAATTCCAATAGTTTATTGGTTAATCACCATATTGCTGAAGAGTTCATTAGAAAGCATTGTCCAAGGCATTGTTAGTTTACATGTATTAATGGACTTCATTTATACAAGGGGACATTTTGGTATATTTTCAACGGAAGAAACACAGCTCTCCTCCAAACCCTCCCTTTAGCGATTAGAAACAAAAAGATACATCTTCATTCTGGCTATTCTGCTGTTCTTCTGTCCTGCGTGTGCCATGCTGCCCCTGGCTATTCCAGATCATCAATAACTGCTGACTTCTTCACTATGCCAGTTTCACAAACAGTGGAGGTTGCCAGCGTGTTACTGTGTGAATAATTCACATATTTCAATCAGTCAGCTGGTTATTCTGATATACCCATAACGGCTTCAAACCAAGCTTAAGGAGTCTTCGAAAACAAAGCAGGGACAATGTTGTCTAATAATTTCCAATGTTCTGATAAATAGTTTTGAAGTTCTATTTATTGTGAAATAATGTGTTCTTGGACCTTTTTCACACAGAAGGTGAATGGGTATATGGGGATAACAGTTATTCTACTTGTCATATGATTCTGGGGAGGTTTCATGTATTTATCTTTAATATGATTATTAACATTTCTGTTAAATAGTTAAAATAATTTATTTCATAAATTTGCCTCAAAGTGTTAGCAAATTTTCACATATATGATATTTTACTATTACCAGATCTGCAAAGGTTTTATGAAAAATAATTATTTATATGTTGTATTTCTAAATCTGTAGAGGATTCCCCCATGTTGGTGTTACAGCATCTTATCTAGACAAATTTGCCATGTTTCATATACAATACAAATAAAATTATAAATATACCTAAATATATGCATTGTAAGAAGCACTCCCTAAAATGTCAGAGCTATATAAAAAAAGATAATAATATTAATAATAATATATATGTATGTATTTATATATATATGTAGAGAAAGAGATCTATGGGGCCATCCTCTACAGATTATGACAATTCTGACACTAATGCAATTTCCAAAATAATGAGTGCAAAAAATGCTAAAATTTTATATATATATTTGGGTGACCAATCAGGTAAACATACAATCACGTTTTTGCAACTACCATCTTGAACTGTTGAGCAGGCTAGAGTGTCAGTGGCACAGAAGGTCCTAGCTTGGCTTAGATCTTAACCCAATTGATAGGGGAGAATGCATTTGGGGTGCTTGAATGCCCATGAACACCCACAGGTAGCAGCTTGGGAAGTGGCCTCACTGATTCTTGAAAAAAGAGAAATATTGCCCCTTAAAATTAACAGGTGGGGAATGTGTTACCAATTTTACCTGCTTAATAGTGTCCCTTCACATACTATTTATTCTAGACATTTTTAGCTGGGCATTAATATTAGATGCCCCCCCCCCCCGCCAACTATTCTTCTGGGACGGCTTTCCACAAGAGTTTTGGAGCGTGTCTGTGGGAATTTGTGCCTATTCAGCCAAAACAGCATTTGCGTGGCCAGACACTGATGGTGGATGAGAACTCATGGCTTTCAACCGACATTCCAATTCATTCCAAAGTTGTTTAATGCGGTTAAGGTCAGGGCTGTGTGCAGGCCAGGCAAGTTCCTCCACATGGACTATGTCTATGGATCTTGCCTGGCCTGCATCTCAGGGACACAGTCATACTGGAACAGGAAAGGCCTTCCCAAAACTGGTGCCACAAAGATCGAAGCATACAATTGTCTAAAATGTAAAAAATGTTATGCTAAACCATTAACGTTACCCTTCACTGAAACTAATGGGTAACCCTGAATAATAGCCCCAGACCATTATCCCTCCTCCATCAAACTTTACAGTAGGCACTATGCGTTCCAGTAGATTCGTCGATCAGACATCTTATGGTGATGTTGCTTCCAGATACAGTTTGGAACTCTGTAGTGAGCGATGCTATAGAGGACATGCGCTGCACACTTCAGCACTCAGCAGCCCTGCTTTGTGACTGTGTGAAGTCTACCGCTTAATGGCTGAGCTGTTGTTCATCCTAGATGCTTCTACTTCACAATAATAGCACAGTGGATAGGGGTAGATCTAGCAGGGCAGAAATTTCTGACTTGTAGCTAAGGTGGGATCCTATGAAAGTAACTCGTTTAATGTCAGTGAGGTCTTCTACTGCCAATGTTTGTCTATGGAGAGATTGTTTGCAATGGCTATGGCTGAAACATCTAAACTCAATAAATATGAGTGGTGCCCTGTGTGATGCATTTTTACGTGCTCTTGCAGACATTTTGGGCACATTAATTAGGGCTTTAACCATAAGGATAAACAACACAAGCTGTGTAATGCAGAGCAAGGAGCTTTAAAGGTTACGCTCAGTGTTTTGTGATCACTCAATTAATATAGAATGATGTTTATCAGTATAGGCTTAGGTAGCAATTGGTTTCTTATCTATTGCATGTAATGTCGGAGTGCAGATTATTTGGAGAGGCTCAGTCGGCGCTAGGTTTCTAGTACAGAGTGACCTTATGATCACAGATTAGCAATGTCTGGATATCAGTATAGAGGTCAAATTCTTCCTGACTACCTTAATGTACTTTGATGAATATTTCATTTGATCTGCATTACCCTACAGATTACCTGAGTTTTACTAGGACAATAAAACAGTATAATACAGTTCAGAAACCATGGGTTTGATTAGATCCATTGTGATGACTACACAGCAGGGAGCAACTCAATGGTCAGAAGAGGGACCAAAACCGATGCTCTCAGAGCCTCTTCTCTCCTTTTAATTAGTACAATCACCATAATTGTATCCAATTAGTTCAGCGTGAAGTGAGTAACGAGGAGGCAGAGATGCAATGAACATCTTGTCACTCTGAAAGAGGATGAGCTAATTCGCACATTCACCCCCCCAGTCCATGTGAACAACACACCTGAGCGAATATGGCTTTTCACCATACACACAACAGTTTTATTTTACATTTGCAAATTAATAATAAACATTCATTCAGTGGATAAACAAATGTGCTGCAGTCAACAACCATTTTATAAGACACAGACAGGACCTATCTTTCAGACTGTAAGAGTGGTTGGTAAATAACATCCTGATGTAGTGTTCTGGGTATTGGGCGTCTCGAACGTTCTTATATCAGCTTAATACATTGGACAACCAGAGACATATTTATATGTAATTTATTGCAAAATTTAAGCAAGCTTTCTACCTAATGTATAGGATTGTCTTAGTCTGTCAATTTTAGTTTTGTCATTCCCTTTGAATATATGTATTGTAAGAAGCACTGCGTAACTTGCTGGCGCTATATAAATAAAAAATAATAAAACCTGTGTATTAACCCAAGAATGCTTAAATGCCTACATTTAGAAGTCTGTCTATACAGATCACGTTATAACAATATGGTCCATAGCATCATCTTTTTTCATATGTATTTTTAATACATATGAATACATACATTTATATTCAAATAGCTATGTCTATTGAAAGTCCATAAAGCACTTAAACATGTTAATACAAATACATACACAACACTAACTGTTGATGAATATGTTTTTCTTTAAAGTTTCAACCCTCAGGGTGTATTACAGCAAAACGTAATGGAAAAAGTGCTTTGTCCTAGTCTGTAGTAGAACTATGGCTGAAGACGTTGTTTCTAGTTCTAGTTCTAGAACTAGTAGTTTCTAGTTCTTCACCTACTCCTTGAAAAAAATTGGGAAGACAATCTCTTGATTTCTAATTCGGTACAGATTTACCAAATAAAGTATCTCTTCGCGTGCCATAAGCCTATCATCCTCTAACTGAAAAATATTTTTGACATTCTCTGGTTGTGTCGTGCACAAGGCATCCTACCGTTCTTTCATTGTTGTTTATGGTTATCTCCCCCCTCCCTCTCTCTATTATTGATATCAATATTCTGATATTAATTAAATATATCACAATGTATATCACTGTTGGTCAGATTTCTAGCTCCATTCACTTTGATCATAGTACATAAATCATATAGCAGCACAATCTGTGCCTTTGGGTAACATAATTTAAGGTGTCATGATTTTTTTTGCCCCATTTCAAGTGTCCTGGAGACTCTAGTCTTCTTCTACTCTTGCTATAATCACAATTTTTAATAGACACAGACTGATTTGCACCTGAGTAGGAACACAGTCTGAAACTGAATTAAAAATATGCAAGGTCCCAGAAAGGGACCCAGATTCAACTGTTACATTTATATTAATGGGCCCATACTGGCCATCTGGCACACCTGGCCTAAGCCTGGTGGACCAGTGGCCGGTAGCAAAGCATCCTTTCTGATACTGCTGTTCCAGACCAGGTCCTGGAGTACGCAGCCTCTGGCTGAATTTGCACAGCTGCATGTTACGCATGTATAAAAATGTAACGCAAGGCTGTACATATCCAGCTGGCAGCCTCAGGTGTGTCATTTGGTGGCCACTGGGCTTAAAGTTCCAGGGCCGCCTAGTCATCCCCAGTTCTGCACTGCAGGCCTGTTATTTAGTACAGATCCTTGTTTTATTTTTTACTTCAAATATCAAACATCCACTGTGCATTCTAAAAATTTGTTTTGCATCTTTCTGGCATGAAACCATTTGTATTAACTACTGACTATTTTTATAACAAGTTATCCATCCCTGTGCCTAATGGACTTCTCATCCATTTGGTCTTCTATTTTAAGCTAACTAAAAACAACATTAGATAAAGGGCACTGTTGTCCCTCTGCTCAATCATGCCTGAAAAATAGTTTTTTGAGTTTACATTGCGGTACAAAAAAATATTTTTGTCCTGTAAAGAAAGGCATGACATACAGGGCTATACATAAAATTTATATTTTAGAGCTTCTTCATCCAATGAGAAATCCGATTGCCTTTTGGAGTCAAGAAGGATTTTTTTTCCCCTGATGGCAAAATTCGAAGTAGCTTGATTAGGGGTCTTTTTTCAACCTTATGTACTATGTAACTATACTATGTAACTATGTAAAGTGTATGACCTATTGTGAGAAATAGCACAAAACGTTAGAAAACGTAACCTAATACTTAACATAGGAATGGACTTCTGAAATACATCTCGTTGCATCTGTACTAGTAAATTGTGTAATTGAGGTTATTGTTTCAATATTCACAGTTAAGACAATCCACTATTTTTCTAGACACTTTGGTGTTGCATTTAGACATATGACCAGCATCACCTATTATATAACACTTTATTCCAATGAGCCTAACCTGGGCATAGCCCTCTCATATTATCAACAGATAAAGAAGAGCAGGTTGCTAACTCATCTCCTACTATTAATGAGGACATGGTGTTTTCTTTTTCCTTCTAGACTGGAAAGATTAGTATTTTGGACACATTTGACTGTATTCACTAAACGTTGAGTTTTTAGGAATGTTGAACATTAAATCTGCCAGACTGCACTATGATTTATGGGTGGCCTTTCCTAGTAAACTTCTGCAAAAAAAGGCTGAGTTCACCCTGCATTAGGCTTTGTGAAAACAGTAACTTTCAGAATTCTCCCTCATCAACTTTGCATGATACATGATGAACTAAACACTTCTTGCAGAAGAAGCCCAGTGGGGTTGATCCTTTATAATGCATAATAAGTCAGGAAGTTGAAATCTCATGCAACTCCCGCTTTAGTGAATACACATCTTTTTGAAAGCTGTCCATCTATAATGTTAATTGGGCCTTGGCAAGTCTAAGCTTGTGGCACCCAGTAGCTTTCCAAGCTCCCTGCATACCAGCTTCTCTTTGTCTCTCCTGCCAACCTATTCACTGTTCCCCTCCCTCCATGAAAGCTCTCCATCTCCTCCTGTTCCTTCCAATTCTGTCCAACCTTTGATTTTCTTCCTTTACTTCAGAATCAAGCACCTTGGTAGGGTTCCTCTCTATCATCTGTCCATAAATATAGCATCGGTCCATCTTTTGTTGTGAATCAAAATTATATTAGTTGTGTTAGATTTATTTGGTGCTGTACCAATTTAATGGAATCCTTGCTTCAATAAATCAGACTCCCCGTTAACTACTCTCGCTTTGAATGCTTATAGAGAAATCAACCTGTTAAGTGAAGCATACACTCCATTCCCTTGATACCCCACAATCTGCATTCTCAAAGAAACTGCTTCCTCCACCTGCAAGATCTGAGAGTCCCTGTGGGTGAGCTTTCCTCAAATCAAGCCATCTTCAATAAGCAGTCTCCCCCTCCATCCTAATAGACTGTGAGCCCACAAGAACAGAAGCTTCTTCATCTGTACCAGTATCTCTTATGTGCGTTCTTATTATTGTTAATTGTAATATAACTGTTGATTTTGTATTCTCCCTCATTGTATAGCATGATGGTGCTATATAAAAAAATGTAATAATAATAAAAAGATAAAAGGGCTAGAAAATAGATGTCTATCCAGGGGGACCGGTGATGAGAGGATCTTACAGTACCATGGGATGTGGAAGCTTTATAATAATAAAGGAACAATGATTCCAAGCTAGGCACTATGCATGTGTAAAGCCCCATCTTATCTCCTTCCCTTGATGGCATCTGTATGTCAACCTACTGCCTACTGCTACTATTTCTTAGACTTTAAGGAGCAGGTAGCTCCATTCCTAATGTTTCATACCCTGATAAAAATGTCTGTAGACTATTATACTCATTATATGACTGCACTTATTATGCCTTTCATTTTATTTTAATGGAAGCTATAAATCACTAAGTACATTTATATTAATTATAAATATACATACATTTTGCTAGGGACAGCCTTTTGACTATTTGGACCCTGGCAGGCATCCCCTTCCTTAAAGACACCCAGGAGGAAGGCAATTTTTCTGCACTGCTTAATAACGTATAGAAAAGCCAGAAACTCCATATTCTAGCATATGGATAAAAATTCAAAATGTCCAAATAAAAAAAAAATATCATGTATATTCAGACTTTTATAGAAATTCTGGTTAGGACAAAAACCTTTTCTACTTGCATTATTAATACAAACATAATATTAACACATTTTGAGTATAACATTGTTGAACTGTGTATATGTAATTATCTGTGATTATGCAGCTCAGTTGGGGACCTATTGATTGACTCTCTAATGGAATAGAAGATCAAGTGTATATAGGTATCACTTCCTGATAACTAGACAAATATTCTTTTTTTAACAGCACCTCAGTCGAGTAAACAGGAACAGTGAAAAGTGAATCAGTAAAGCTTGGACTCTGAGTGAATACACATATAATTAATAGGTGAAATTAAATACAAGGACACCAATTAGCAATATGCATTAGTTACAATGTACTTTTTTAATTTCACGCCAATGGGAAGCATAAGTTACTCTGCAGATCCAAAGCTGTAACTTATACAATATTTCTTTTAAGCTGTTAATGGAAAATAACAAAATAGCAACAAAAGAAATGGAAATGACAAAGTTGTTTGACCAGCTGAAGGCTGCCAGTTGACTATGAGAAATGTTGGTAAAAATGGAGGGTTTGTAACCTGGGGTTTTTAGGGCGGCTTCTCCAAGTCAAATTATTAAATCATCCCAATATATCTTTGTCAAAAGGTGTGAGTGTATCGTCACATTTTAAAATGTGTGCTTTCATTGTGTTACAAATGCTGTGTATAACAGAACTATCAATGCATGGCTAGTATGGCCAACTGATGGTCAATACCTGATTTATGTTAAAACCAAGCAATTCAAGCAATTCTTGCCAATTCTAAGAGTCTGCATGTTGTCTGTGACAGTGAGTTTAATCTGGGCTCAGTTTTTGGAAGACAGAATGGCGCCTGAGTTGAGTCTGAAAACAAATACATTTTATTGGGATAACAGATTGTAGATTAGATAGTAGATTAGAAAGCAGTATGAGCTGAATGTGTAGACCTGGTAGTTGGACACTGAGCCTTGCACTCAGAGGCTTAGCAGAAGGGGTTCATGTGAAGCACTACCTAGCGGAGAAAAACCTAAACATTAGCTACACGCTTGAAATAAAGTTGTATCTTGATTAATGCATCATGTAGAATTAGAACGGGGTGATTGGGGCTTAAAATGTAATTTATTATACAGCTAGAACACTTACTGGGTCACCAATGACATTGGTGGCCTTACTAAACATGGCGTTAGAAGAAACGTGCTTGGTGCCATGGGGGACATTGCTCAAAATGCATTAGACACGCATCTTTAACAGAAAGTCTTGGCTGATCAATGGTCAATATAAGAGAAAGTATGGAACCTTAAGTGTTTGTGTAGCCATTTCTATCAATAAATATCATATATTAGGCAAAAAGGAATAACTGTACCCAAAGTGATCTTTGTTGTGCGCCAGGCATATCCTACCAACACAAGAACAATAAAACAGGGCTTTCCTCTTTGAATGGTCCAATCTACAAAAGGGTGTCTAGTCTGTATGCACATGAGAACATTAGTTTGAAAGCATAGGTTTCAAAATGTTTGTGTCATTGTGTCAATGTTGATTGGCATAATTAGGTGCGAACACACAAAAGTATCCCTTTGTGTCAATGTGATTTGTAATGTCTGGCGAGACATGGATCATTGTAGAAGTTCTAATGTATAATGAACTTTGTTGCAATGTGTGCGAGTGTAAAAGTGTGCTAGATACTGCGCTGATACATTTTTGTCATATATTGATTTTCTGATGAAATTATATCCACCAATAAAATATTTAAATTATTCAATTCATTTTGAAGTTGCTCCATGCAATAAAATTGGAATTGTGTATACATTTTTTTCATCACATATTAAATTTGTCTGAAAATGTCTGAAAAGCATAGTAAATATCTGGAAAAAAACACACAAAGGCAGTTTTTGAAACAATGAGAAGTAATAATAATAATATCAGCCGTGCTCTAATCGTGGTAAAATAGTGCTTATATTTAATGGAAGCCTAGAATATACAATATTTGGGGGTATTAGGGGTAACTGTAGTTTTGGGGAATCTTGGCACAAAATGAACTTATACCGAGTGAAAGTGTGACGAGAGGGGTTATCAAAGGCACTTACATGGAATAAGAGGGTGATTAAAAAGATAAGATCATTGATAAGACCAATTGTGGAGTGTTGACATGTGAATCTATTGAAGTGCTTCTATAAAGCCCTTTCATGGATGATGATTACATTGTTTAATGGATGAGGTAGTATTAGAGGCATTATTTTTATTTCCTATATGTGCTGAACCATGGGTTTTGTAAGCATATCACAAATAATTAATAAAAAAATGACTATACAAAGAAGAGCTCAAATGAATTGATATTGAGCAGTATGTGTTATGGTGCTGATGAATTCTAATGATTAACAGGCAGGATTACATTATAGAGCGCAACCACTGTGGTCTAGCTGGAGATATAATGTATAGACTGGGACATTGGCAGGTATATATTACTTAGAACTTGACTACAAAATCTAACCAGCACCAAAGCATTAGAGAGCCTGCTGGAAAAGGCTTATTTTCAACAATGAGTAATTCAGATGATTGAACAAAGTTTATGTGCAGCGTTTAATAAAGATGGACGTTATGTAAGAAGATACGGTGTGAATAGCATGAATATATCTAAATATCTCTCTTGTCCCTTTTTTCTTTTCTCTCTCTCTCCCTCTCTCTCTCTCCATTCTCTCATACTAACATCATTTACTGCTCCCCATTTTCTCATCCCCCCTTTTTTATCCCCCTTATACCCCATCCATCCCTCTATCTTTTCTCCTCTGCCAATAACTTTCCCCTTCTCTCATAACGTTTCCAGTCTCCCTGTGAGTGATCCTCACCTCCCCTCCACATTCTTCCTCCCAGCAATACTTTTTTTTCATCTGGACTCCCCATTGATTGATTTTCTTTGGCACCCCTACTTTTGTATTTCTCTTGGTGGATCACCCCTCTTTTCGCTCTGTTCATCCTCTCCCCCACCTCTTCCTCTTTCTGTATCACTCTCCCCTCTCTGCTCATCCTCTCCCCTCTCTCTTGGGTGGGTCCAGGCTGAGTCAGGATGCTGTGTCTAAAGTGTGGCTGGTTGGGGGGGAGTCTATAGTTCCCGCTGCTCCCCGCTGGGCTATTCAATGCTGTTAACAGACACTTTCTTCGGGCAGAGACCCCGCTGAGCGACTCATCAACTCTCTGAGTGACTGCAATATACTTCGGGAAGATTGGAGAGGGGGCCAGGGGTGGAGGGGGGGGCGGCTTTGTTTACTCATTGTGCCCCCGCCTTTAAATTCAGCGCTTGTCCCACTCAGCCATCAGAAGACACTTCGGACACCGGAGGAACTGTCCCTTTCTGGACACCGGTGACCTGCGAGAAAAGGAGAGACGCCTAGAAAGAGTAACTGAGAGACAGCTGCCTACAGTGCCTGGGGATCGGAGAGAGTGACCCCCAAGGGCTGCTGGCATAGTTTACGGGGCAGGGGACCACCGACACTGTGTCACAGGCACATGGAGAGCGGACCTGAGTGACAGCCATCCACCGAGTGCGATCCCAGACCGGGGCTCAGGATCAGTGACAGCCGGACAGGACTGCAGTGAAAGCCTACATAGCGTTAGCAGATTGGGGATCCGAGGTGTGTCTGCGAGCTGCTGCCGGGTACCGGGAGGTCATGGATGTGTCCGGTGTCCCTTTGCTCCTCACGCTGGCTCTCTGGATACTGGGGGCAGAAGCATCTCGTCCCAAAAGCCTTCTTCCCATCCAACCGGAGCAGGAGCCCTTACCGTCCAAAGCCCAAACAGGTGAGCGTTACCCGGGTTTCAACGTCATTGCCGCTCTAACGTTGTGTGGTTCACAAGGGGTTATGGGGGGCTTTGGGTGCTGAGGTAGTTGTGGGATCCTCTGGGGTGGGGTGGCCAGTTCTGCAGATGAGATACTCTGCAGGTGTAGAGTGAGTACAGTTTCATGTGATGAGTGAGAATTTTACAGGTGTTGGTAATGGGGTCCAGTGAGTGTGAGTGTGGGGGGGTGATGAGTTTTGAGGGCCTCTTATAATTGGGGGCTCTTATGATGCAGGGTTCTTATAATTGGGGGCTCTTGTAATTGATGATTGTGAGAGGGGAATTTATTGTATGTTGGAGGGTGTGGAGTGGGCTCTGTCTTCCGCAGGTGAGTTTTAGGTGAGCGAGTGTTAAGGGGGGTGCTGGGGCCGGTTCTGGATCCTTGCGAGCTCCAGCTCCAGGGCTGCTGTTAGCCGTGGCGGGGGGTCAGGCCCTTTCTGGGGGCCGAATGAGAAGCAGACATGTTATTCGAATGTAGCTGAGCTTGGAGCAGACTCGGGGAATGTGCTGTCACAGTAATCGCTCCCATAGGAAGACATTTGCTTATTAGTTGCTATGAGGGAATGTTTATGTAACTCAGCCCATTACACAGAGCTCTTCAGCTGCCAGAACTCCGCTCAGCCGCGTCCCAGACAGATATTCCAGGTTCTGACACAGATCTGCGATCGCACACTTGCTGGGCATGCAGGGGTGCTTGACCCGGGCACACCGCCCTGGCACTCACGCCATAGTCCCGCATGGACATTGCATGTCTCTACATGTTTATTTTCTACAGGTCTATTCACTAAAAGGAGAGTTGGCGGGAGAGCTGCGGTTTTAACTCCCTCACGTCACAAGGAGGCGAACACTAGAAAGTTTCTACAGCACCAAAGGCCGAGCTGGCCCTGTGCAATGCATAATTCAATGGGTGAGGAAAAACTCACTAGTTTAACTATGCATTATACAGGGCCAGCCAAGCTCTTTCTGCAGCAGAAGCTCACTGGATTCAGTGACGAGCTGCAACGTGTTTCTCCTCATGTGCAGCCTGCGCTGCGTGCTCCTGTACCTGTGGAGCTGCATGGCGCTGCAGGGGTTAGCAGATCTTTACATGTTTTTGTTGGAGACGCTAGTTTTTTGTGTGTTTTTTTTGTCTGTTATGGTACCTCAGAGGCAGCCTCTGGCTTCCACGGCTTCCCCTCACACACCCCGAACCTCTGCCAGGAATCAGCATAGTGCAGAGCGGCCAACAGCTGCACCAACCTCAGTGTAATGTCTTCCAGAAGGGAGAAGAGGCAGCTACACGTGTGCTGTCCGTGGGGCCGTCAGCAGGAACATTCCACTGTTTCCATGGTGATAGCACCAAGATTTTGCCCCAGAACTGCCCGTTATAGACACGGCTCGTTAGATGTTCTCACGTGGACGAGATGTTAAGTAGTCTGCGCTGTAAGTCATTGTGTGTCATACTTTGTGGGACTCAACCTTGTGCCCTTTTCTTTCTCTTCAGGTTGTACGTTCGGAGGGAGGTTTTATTCCTTGGAGGATTCATGGCATCCAGATCTAGGAGAACCATTTGGAGTCATGCACTGTGTGCTGTGCTACTGTGAAGCGGTAAGAAGGGGCAATAAAAGAGTTATTGGGAGGGCGGCAGATAAGGCTATACTGCTTGATCGAGGGAAATCGAGCAGACTAGATGGGCTGAATTGTTCTTATCTGCTGTCAAATTCTATGTTTCTGTGATTATGGGGGTGGTAGATGCCTGGACTCACCTTCAAGTGGAAGTGGTGGCCACAAACACTGTTAAGAAGTTCATCTTAAAGGATCAGGTGATGAGCAGGTGAAGGTAGCTGTAAATACACTGGAATAGATGCATTTCAAGTGATTTGGGCCGCGCAATGCATTGACAAGCGAGGAAGCAGTAGGGAGAAGGCAGCCTTTGGGTGAATAATCACTCATTACAGTATGCATAATGAATTAGCTGGACAGTAGAAACAGACAGTAATGTGTAGAGGAAGTTTTTGTTTTGTGTATCGGAGGCCTTTGTGTGTAATATTGTGCTGCCTGTTAGTAGTAATTAGTGAGTGCTAATAGGGAGATTCACTCAGGCATTATCAGCTTATTATCCCCTTGTCAAGTATAGGCTGTTGGGAGCGGAAGCTTTTCATTCAAGACCTGCAGGGTGGGCATGCAAATTGACAGCATCTCTTTCTCTCTTGTTTCCCTCACCCCTTTCTATTATCATCCCGGTGCTCCCTCGCTGTTATACACAATGCACAATTCTATGTCACCCCGGTAAAGGCAATTCTTCTTTTTTTTTTGTTCGTGCAGCAGAGAAGCCGTCGGGGAAAACCATCAGGGAAAGTCACCTGCAAAAACATCAAACACGACTGCCCTGCTCCCTCTTGTACTAATCCCATCCTACTTCCTGGACACTGCTGCAAGACGTGCCCTAAGGGTAAGCGCTGCCTGCAACCTAAACATGCTTCTGTCCCAAGTTCTATGACGTTTTCAAATTCTTTCCTGCCCCTGGTTTCCTCTTGTGATCCAGCCGTGTGGCACATAAGCTTCCAACACAATTTGCTTTGTGTTTCCATGAAACTACACATGCGGACGCGTCTCTTTTCTTTTTGCACTCTCATGATGCAGAACATACAGTATTAATCTAATTCTGTTGTAAAGCAATACAGCATATGATGGTGCTATATAAATAATAATAATTATTATTTTGATGCAGTTCCTTCTCCATCTCCCGTGAAGAAAGAATTCATTTTTGATGGGTATGAGTATTTTCAAGAAAAGGATGATGACCTTTATAATGATCGCTCTTATCTGAGCTCAGATGATGTCACAGCCGAACACAGTCGAACAGGTAACAAAAACTTTACCATATCAATTTCCATAGACGTTTATCTGTTTATGCAGGTAGAACTGCATTGTGTTTAACGGTTCACCAGATACAGCGCTTATATATATCAAACTTTACACCCTTATCCAGCAAAACTAAGTCCACTAAACTTTGCCTCACTACATATAGAATTCTTCCTATAGAAAACAATAGTATATATATATAATGTATGTATAATAGATGCTTCCAATATACTACACATACATATTAAGTTATTATTGGAAACATCTTTTGATGCAGATTTTGTTCATTAGTTGTGGATTTAGGGGGCCACGAGCCAAATCTTTGGAATATATCAAGTGGTATGTATAATGAGAAATCTATATTAATCTTTTCTTCTTCTTCTACAGAGTATGTGGCCCTGCTCACAGCCCCAAGCAATGTGTGGCCCCCTGTAACCAGCGGTGTTGCTAAAGCCAGATTCAACCTGCAGCGTTCTAACTTGCTTTTCTCTATCACTTACAAATGGTAAGCAGCCTTTTTTTGCATTCTCTTCTATATAGTTCTTTCTTTTTGCTCCCAGATACACTTTATCTCCCTTTACTTGCCCCTTTTTTCAATGATCCCGTATTTAATCCATTTTTTTCTTTCACAGTTCAATATACACTCCTGTTGATTTCTCTCTGACTTTGTTCTGTTCCTCTTTCTGTAGGCTTGAAAGACTGTCACGTGTTCGCTTCTCTGATGCTGAAGGCAATGTGTTGTTTGAGCACCCAGTCCACAGAATGGGATCCCCACAGAGCGACACGGTAAGAAAATATTCCATGACCCCTCCACACTCCCTCTATCATTTATTTCTCTCGTCTTCTAACGATGCACTTTTTCCATAGATCTGCGGGATGTGGCGATCTGTCCCCCGTTCGTCTCTGCGTCTACTTCGAATGGGTCACATTGTGGTTTCATTAGTGACAACAACTCTTTCTGAACCTGAAATTTCTGGCAAGATTGTTCGCCACAAAGCTTTGTTTTCAGGTAAGGAACTACCCTAAGCTTAAAGAAAATCATAGCAATTGCTTATGTCGTTCAGGAAAATCAGTGTGAAAAATAGACCAAGAAGTACAGATTCACTACACTTAGTGAGAGTTAGAGATTGAGTAAGAGATGAAAATGCTTCTAGACCAGTTGGAGACAAGTGTGTAAAGATGTTCCAGACTAGATGTGGATAGTATATGAATGTGGAGATATGACCTTGTTTTGTGTCCCCAGCAGAATCTTTCAGCGCCCTCCTAACACCAGAAGTTCCTGACATGGCAGGGGGTGGTGGACTTGCCATGCTGACATTAAGTGATGTAGATGACAATCTGCACTTTATCCTTATGCTTCGAGGACTGCAAGGAGAACAAGGTGAGACTTTAAACAAAATCATATCATTACACAAGCAATAAAGGAAATCAGGTTTATATTTGGTAAGGGCAGGATAGGTGTGGGAAAGAGCAATATGAAAATTGCATTTTTTGGGATGGTTGAGTGATAGGAGCGAAATAACAGTATATATAAGTATATATATATATATATATATATATATATATATATATATATATACTGGTCAGTCACTGATGATTTCTTCCATTTACAGACAGGATTCCGATACTTGTACAAATCCTACATCAGAACCATGTGATTCGCGAACTCCATGCCAATATGACAGCTCAGGTAAGTCATTAATAACTCGCATGGCTTGCATTTTTGTTGGTTTTCTTTATATCCTTCATTCATTAGTTTATTGCTACTCTGCTCACTTCTTGGTATTATTCTGCTGTCCCACCCGCCATCTGTTATCACTGTTTCCCTTTTTTCCCCTCCTCTCCTGCGTGATTACAGTTTTTCCCATGCATAGTTTCCTTGCTTCTGCTAGATTTCCACTGTATTGCCAAGGTGCCTGTTTCATTATTATTGTTCTGCTTAATTTATAAAATTCCAGCACACTCTGCAGAGCAGTACATTGTCTTTCAGTATCTCAAGTACTAAACTTTACTCTGTTTTCTATTTCCCAATATGTATTTGTACTGCTGCCATATCCCTCCGTTGCTCTCATGCCATTTTCTAGCGCTCACTGTTATTGTCTTATTTTGCTTGTGGACCACAACAGGACTTAGACTTCGCTGAGGTTTTGCCTGACTTGTCCAGCCGAGAGATGATGTGGTTGGCTCACGGAAAGCTCGAGATTGCTGTGCAGGCAGAGGGAAAGATCGGACAGCGCTTATCAGGTTCCATCACAGTCCGTAAATCGTGTGACAGTACGTATCATCTTTAAAAACATAAAGATTGTGTTGGGGGGATTACTGGTTAAGAATGACCATTGGCTTTGTACTAAATAAAAGTGTGTGTCTCCTTTTTAATTACAGCACTGCAGAGTGTATTATCGGGGGGTGATGCTCTGAACCCAACCAAAACTGGAGCAGTGGGTTCTGGGACTGTTACATTCCATGAGAATGGGACATTGGAATATCAGGTATGCTTTGTGTGAAAAGTCCACATGTGTCTGCTGCTGGGGGCTCCGGGTGCTTTTGAGTCATTTTCTGTGAATACATGTTGCATGTCTACTGTGTGCTGTCCGCTGAGACCCGTCATAATATATTCTATTTTTTATAGATCCAGGTTGCTGGTGTCATGAGTACGGTGACCGCAGTCACTTTGGAGACTAAGCCTCGCCGAAAGACCAAACGCAATGTTCTGTATGATTTGACCAAAGACTATCATGATGGCAAGGTAAGAGAGGACTGCAAGATAACCAGTGGCCTAGAACACATATTATATGAAAAGTGAGAGGTACATACACCGGTACCATGGGAAACCAAACATACTTGCTAAATTAACATATTTGTATTTCCACCCTAGGTATGGGGACTCTGGGTAGATGCTAATGCTCGTGACCTTCACATGCTACTTCAAAGTGAACTGTTTTTCAATGTGGCAACAAATGATTACCCAGAAGGAGAACTAAGAGGACAGATAGCTCCTCTGCCATACAGTGGCCTGTGGGCCAGATATGAGAGTACGTATAGTAATCTTCATTGTACTGATATTTTTTCTATTCCATTTCCTTCCCTTTCTCTCAATTTCCCATTTCTGATTGCTGTATGATTCTAGAAGTTCTTGCTTTGTGTAACTCAGAATGCGACCTGTGTAATCTTTTTTTTTTTCTTTGGAGCACTACACCTTTCTATCTCTTTATGAGCAATCTCTATCTCAGTGTAGGCCTCTTGTCACCGTTAACTGACACTTGTTTTTATTATGTATTCAGAACTCCCGGTTCCACTGGCTGGACAGTTTGTGTCGCCCCCTCTCCGAACTGGATCTGCAGGCCATGCATGGGTGTCTCTGGATGAGCATTGCCACCTGCACTATCAGATTGTAGTGACGGGTCTGGGACGTGCCGAGGATGCTGCTCTGAATGCACATCTGCATGGCTTTGCTGAACTGGGAGAGGTCAGCGAGAGCTCCCAGGGACACAAGAGGCTGCTGAAGGGCTTCTATGGGTCAGAGGTAAGAGAAAGGAGAGACGCTATGGGAAGGGGTTACAAGGGCCTTCCTCCCTATATAACTGGGGTAGTAAAGCTCTCATGATAACAGAATCAGCTCCTGGCAGAAGTATTTAAAGTCAATCCAGAAAAAGAATTGAAGGAATGCTTGTGTATATGTAGTATACATTTTGGAGTCAGGATTTGCTTATGCTAATGTATGCCTACTTCAGAATTAAATGATATAACTTTGCCCTGTAATTGAAGATATTTTAGATTTCTTGACTTTCTGATTTCTTGACCAACATATTATGCTAAATATCATTGCATAACATATATTTTTGTAATCTGGAGATCATAATTTTGTATTTCTCATTCCTCTCGCTGTCCCTCTTAGGCCCAGGGTAGTGTTAAGGACCTTGATTTGGAACTGTTTGGTCATCTGAACCGAGGAACGGCATTTATCCAAGTGAGCACCAAGCTGAACCCAAGAGGAGAGATTCGGGGTCGGGTAAGTAACATACAGTATATATAATGGGTGCTTACTGTCAAAACTTTCAAGCTTATAAATGCATTTTTAAAAATATTACACAAAATTAAAAAAGGTAGTAAAGAAACATCATAACAAACAAGTAATGCCATGTCCCTATATCTGTGATCACACAGTCATAATTGGCATAATAGTACATGAACAATTCAATCTATAGCAGTGAATCCTGCACATAAGCACATTTCTCAGGTATCAACCTCTATAATGTTAATTGAGAGGCATGCGGTTAATTTGATTATTCTCTTTCTGAACAGGTACACATCCCTAACACGTGTGAGTCTGGTGGAGTGTCTTTGTCTCCAGATGAATCCGAGTATGAGTATGAGCTATACGAGGAGGGTCGCCAGAAAGACCCAGAAGATCTACGGAAGGACCCTAGAGCTTGTTATTTTGAAGGTCAACTGAGGGCTCACGGTTCTCGATGGGCACCGGATTATGACAGGAAGTGCTCTGTGTGCAGCTGTCAGGTGAGACCAACTAAAAGAGGGGAAATGGGAGTTTACGTTGTGATTATGGGATAAGAGAAACAAAATGAAGTATAAATAGCTAAAGCATGTGGCTCAGTGTTAAATTGATTGGGAAATATCTGCATGCAACAAATGACCAGTCCCAACTCATTTCACTTACATTTTGTATCTGTTCCCCGCAGAAACGCACGGTGATCTGTGACCCTATTATATGCCAACCTCTGAATTGCTCCCAGCCTGTCCACTTGTCTGACCAGTGCTGTCCAGTGTGTGAGGGTAAGTGTTCTGATGGAATCCATGATACTGTTTTAACCTTAGCCGTGTTATTCAAGAACAATCAATCATATAGTCAGCAAATCTTTATTCATGCAAATGACCGTATCTAGGGTCTTTCAGCATAATTACAAGCTCACAATCAAAAACTGATTCATAAATTAACATTGTATAACCTCAGTAAAGGTGTTCTTCCTTTGCCATTGCGTCTAACACCCTGTTGTAATGTTTTGTTGTTTCAACAGAAAGGAAAGAAAGCAAAGAATTAAAGAAACCCGAAAGGACCCGAGTAGCAAATGAGGGTAGGTACCTGAAAACAACGCATTTTTGTCTAAAAATAGTTATTGAAAACATCACCTTTCCGTCATTACCATAATAATAATCATAATAATAATTTGTATCCTTTCTCCCAGGCTGTTATTTTGATGGTGATCGATCATGGAAAGCAGCTGGCACACGTTGGCATCCTGTGGTTCCTCCTTTTGGATTGATTAAATGTGCAATCTGTACTTGCAAGGTAAGTCCTCCACCCAGTATGCAAACTTATTTATTTATTATTTGATATATATATATATATATATATATATATATCAGAATTTTCAATAAGCCTCCCTTGTTTGTCTATCAGGGCTCCACTGGCGAAGTGCATTGTGAGAAGGTAACTTGCCCAAGGCTCACCTGTGCCAACCCTATCCGCGCTAACCCATCTGACTGCTGCAAACAATGCCCAGGTAAGAGAAGAAAACAGGAAGAGAGCAAAATGCATTGGTAGCATAAAACGGATAGATGAGTTACATTAGAAAAAATAGGTGACAAAGCTGGATAGAGAGACAGCTACAGTGGGTGTAGAGGAGAGGGTGGGGAATTTGGGGTGATGTGCAAAGTTCCTTGCAGCATAGCATTTTTGGTGGGAAAGGGTTACAGCCATGTGATCTGATTCCTCCGTTTGTCTGGAAATCTGAATGTTTTTACAAATGTATTAAAGCAAGTCTTTATATTTTTGCCCCTCACAGTGGAGGAACGGAGCCCACTGGAATTATCAGATAGCATGCAATCCGATGGTCCTCGGTCATGCAAATTTGGACGTCATTGGTACCCAAACAATGAGAGGTGGCATCCAACTGTGCCCCCTTTTGGAGAGATGAAGTGTATCACATGTGCTTGTGTGGTAAGTAGAATGTTTGAGAAAGAAAGATCAGGAAAGTGAAAGGGATAGGTTTAAGACATAAGGATAGGATACATATCTGTTGAAAAGAATAAGGGTCACAAATCAGATCAGGGAGGAGCATGAGAGAACGAGCAGTGAAAAGACCACAGAGAGGGAAGGAAGGGGATGGGGAATCTGGGAAAAAGAATGGAGGGAGGAGAATGTGAGGATAATATAGTCAATGGGTGACAATGTGAAAGGAGATAAAAGGAAAATATGTGGCACGTGGTCTTGAGGATCAGAACAGCTGCCTTTGCAGGGGATGCTGGAATCAGGAATGAGACATGATGTATATATATGTATGTCCACAGGATGGTGTCACTCAGTGTCAAAGACAGGAATGCACAGCTGCTTCATGTACTACTGGAAAGCGTGACAACAAGTGCTGCCCCAAGTGCAAAGGTGAGTGTCACATTGTTTTAATGTTTATATGAATCACTGTTTGCTGTGCTGCATATTTTCATTGTCAGAAATATCTTGTATGGTGCTTTACATTCCATAGCTCAATAATTAATTTGTCCCTCCTACAGATGCAAGTCAAGATGAAGAAGACAAGGTGAAATCAGAAGAGCCAAGAAGTACATGGAGTTATTAGCCTTATGGGCAAGAGAGACAGGAGGACTGAAAATTCATGCCCACACTGACACACCTGGGTGATCTCTCAATAGTTTTGTCCCATGCTATGATGTCATAACTCTAGTGTCTCCTGTTTTATTTTATTGGACAAAGCGAGGACGTAGGATCCCATGGAACCAAAATGACATGACTCGTGTGAGTCCATCTTTCAAAACCCTCAGCCCGCTCTGATAGAAGCTGCTCCCAATCGAGGCTTACCAGGATTTCAAGGATAAAAATCTGCTTTGCTGAGATAATCAGCAGGATCACTGAAACAGCATGCGGGGCTGTAATATGCTGAGCAGATGTGGATGTAATGACCTGCTCTGCAGGTCAGGATGAAAATTTTTAAGTGACAGACAATTGCATTGCGACTGTGGAGAAGGCGGTGTGTGTGCACATGTGTTTCTTTATATAGTTAGTGTGGGTGTTATATAATAAGCGTATGAACACACACACATCTCTCCAGTCCCCGTGCACACTTTGGGGAAACTTGTCTTGTACTATTTATGATGTTTTTTTGGTGGGTACTACCACTACATTAATTATTAAGGATAGTTGTATTTATTGAATGAAAATAAACTACAGAAAAAATATTTCACGTTTTTATGATTTTGAGTTTATTTGATAGGGTATGAAGAAGAGTCATATTTTTTAAGTTAATAGGGACACAAGAGTGTGAAAAAAGCAGGTTACCAATATACCAATATACCTGCAGATATGGTAAAGCTAACACATTTCGTTTAAACCTCAGGAGACATTAATGGCACCACTTGTTATGTTGTACATCTTTACCTCCGGTAACCAACAGGTAGCTCTACAGTTTTTGTGCAATTACAAATCCTATGATGCTTTGACAGCTGAAAGCCCAATATGAATTGTTTTTCCACAACAGCTTAAAAGCTACCAGATGGCAAACCCACTGGTAAAACTGTACAATATGAAATGCAGAGTATGCATATCGGAGCACACACATTTTCATGGGAGAATACAAAGTACACACAAGTCTCATCTTATACAAAAGTATACAACAAAACAGTGTATAAAGTACATATACATTGTACAAATACAACATGAAAGATCAAAACATCTGCTACACATAATTCAGAAGACACTGTGCACACATATAACTTTTCACATAATTGCAGCTTATAGAACACTTTTAATTTAGGAGATTCCATATAAGATTAAAGGCACATGTGTGTTGGGGATGTCTGTGTATGCAGGTGTGTAACATTTCTTCCCTTGGGCCATCTCTGATTACATTCAGATGTACCCAGCTGAAGGCTATGGTATAACTTTGCAGATGGTATCCCCAAAGCTGGGTCCAGTGGAATTCAGTAGCCTACAACTTATTAAGATAGTTACGTGTTGTTAGAAGCTCTACTTTTCTTTGAGATTGCATCACAATAGTTGTATTACTTTGTGTCAAAGTGGCATGAAGCAATTATAAGACCATGAAGTTCTCTAATTGCTACAGTTATTTATTCTAGTAGGACTATGGGTATATGATATGCTTTGAATGGTCTGCTTTCTCATACAAACACAATTGATATCAAAATTGCACCAATGAGCTCAGGGTTCTTTTCTCTCTAGTCTTGACAGCAGTGAGGGGATATTTAGTTCAGGTTTTCAGCATTTAGACTATACACCAAAAGTTTGACCAAACGTATGTGGACACTTGACCACAATACCTATATGACCTTGTTGGACATCACATTTAAAACCATGTATGTAAGTGGTTCCTATTTTGTAGCCACAACTCCACTCTTTGATTTTGGAGTGTCTCTGTGGGAATTTGTGCCCATTCAAAACAGCATTTGTGAGGTCAGTCACTGATATTGAACAAAAAGATCTGGCTTGTGATCTGCATTCCAATTCATCCCAAAGGTGTTCATTGGGGTTAAGGTCAGGGATCTGTGCAGGCCACTGGAATTCCTTCACAAAAACTTGTAAAACCATGTCTTTAGGGACCTTACACAGGGGCACAGTCACGCTGGAACAGAAAACGGTCTTCCCAAACTGGTTCCACAAAGTTGGAAGCATACAATTGTGTAAAATATGTTTGCATGTCATGACGTTAACATTACCCCTCAACATTACCCTAAAACAAAGGGCCAAGCCTAAACCCGGGAAAGCACCCCGAGACACTTATCCTTCCTCCATTGTCAAAATGTGTTGGTATGTCCTTTTCAGCATCCCAAGACATTATGTAAAATACTATGCTTCCAACTTTGTGGGAAGAGTTTGGGGAAGACCATTTTCTATTCCAGCATGACTGTGCCCCAGTGCATAAAGCAGGGTCCATAAACACATGGTTGGGTGAGTTTGGTGTGGAAGAACTTGAACTTGGAAGAAATGAAACAGAGATTGCAAGCCAGGCCATCTCATCCAACATTAGTACCTGACCTTACAAATGCTCTGTTGGTCAGGTGAATGGGCAAAAATTCCCACAGACACACTCCAAAATCTCGTGGAAAACCTTCCCAGAAGAGTGGAAGCTGTTATAACTGCAAAGGGGGGGGGGGACCAGCCACATATTAATGTCTATGAATTTAGAATGCAATGTCATAAAAGTCTCTGTTGGTGTAATGGTCAGGTATAGTATAATACTTTTCTCCTTATAGCGCATATATAATATATATACATGTATACAAGTTCGGTACACAGTTTAAGGCAACCTGAGTGCCCCATCACATGATATGATGGTAAAAGTGCAAACAAAAAAACATTCTCCCGATTAGTTCCTCTATACACATGTCCTAATGATCCCTGTTTTGGAGGGACAAATGCCTCTGTGCTTCTTTCCTAGCCCAATGTGCTTCTTTTCTAGGTGTATTTCTGGGCTATTAGTGCTCTATAGTTATGAAAGTCATGTCAGCATCAGACAATAAGGGCATGTTGGCTCCATGTGCCTTCATAATATATAATTAGTGAGATCCAGATTAATATATAATTAATCGGGAAATTAAAAATATATGTGAACATGTGACTATACCATGAAAGACTGCGGTTAAGGCGATACTCCAGCTATCATATGCATTTTAATGCATTTAACAGCTGTCACCTTTAAAGTTGCATGGAAATGCGTATATTCATGAGAATTCACACCTTATGCATGCACTCTCATTTCCCTCCCCCGCAGCTATTTACATTGCAGGAAATTATTATTATTATCTGTTATTTATATAAAAGATAACAACAATTTACACATCGCTTAATACAATACATATATTCAAGGGGTATAAGAAGACGAGAATTGACAGACTAAGACAAACCGATACATTAGGTGGAGAGAGCCCTGCTTGCAAGCTTACAATCTTGAGGGAATGGGGTGACAAACATAAGGTACAGAGAAAGGGTGAGAGGTAATGTGGGGGTTGTACCAATGACAAGGAAGTTCTAGCACAGGGGCGTCCAACATGAAGCCCGCGGGCCAAAGAACTCAAGGTGCAGCCTGCGTAAGATCGGCAGCCAGGGCAACCGATCTTACGCAGCCCGCACCTCGAGCCCTGCTACTTACTTGTGGGTGGGTCTTTTGTACTGCACAGAGGAAGCGGAACCCAGCAGAGTTCACGTGACATGACTCTGCTCCAGTCCTGCTTCCTCTGTGTAGTACCAGAGAATGCAGAGGGAGACCGCCCCCCTGCTGAAGTCTGTGAGCAGCATCGAGGAGCTGCAGTGCAGGTAAGGGGGTGGGGGAGGGTGCTTGAATGAGTGTGTGTGATTGAGGGAATGAATCTGTGAATGAATGAGTTTATGAATGAATGAGTGTGTGTGTGTGATAGCATGGATGTGTAAGTGCTGGAACCTAGGCATGATGGGACTGTGATTGCTGTTAGCAATCACACTCCTATCATGCCAAGTCAGCCAGTACATTGGCTAGCTGCCTCCCTTGTGTATTGATGCTGCCAGCAGTGAGGGGTCTGCACATCACTTACAGCCACCCTGTACCAGCATGTACTGGCTGACTTGGCATGATAGGAGTGTGATTGCTAACAGCAAGCACAGCAAGCACAGTCTCATCATGCCTAGGTACCAGCATTTACTGGTTGCCTGGGTATGATAGGAGTGTGATTGCTGTTAGCAATCACACTCCTATCATGCCAAGTCATATTGCTAATTTTGTCCAATTGTGTGTTACCTACTTTTATTAAAAATGTGAGTTTTTATTATTATTTTTAAAGGTGGGGTTATTTTCGATTTTGGCTAAGTGAACTGTGAATGTTTTGGTCCAGAATTTTCATTTTGGTGTATCCCTAGAATAAATAGAAGTATTTCATTTTCAATTATCCTGAATCCTGTATTTGTAGTCACAAAACTTTCTAGGCCCAGAAATCAGTGAGAGGAAAAGTAAAGGTTTTGTGTCATTTACTTTATTTTAATCTGCATGTTTTATTAAAGGCCATATTTTCTCACAGTAAAAACTGACTGCGGCCCGCGCACGTATACAATTCTGATGAAGTGGCCCACTGCAGAAAAAACTTGGACACCCCTGTTCTAGCAGCTAAGATGGTATGCTTCTCTGAAGAAGTTTTGAGCTGTTTCTTGAATGTTGGGAGGGAGGGTGAATGGTGAAGCTTCGGTGAGAGTAGATTCCAGAGATATGGGGCAGCCCAAGTGAAATTATTTAGCAAAAGTTTGCAAGTTTGCTGGGCTTCAGTTGTTGTTGGGAAGATGGAGAAGAGTATTGCGGGCTTTGAGGGCTTTTAGCAAAAGTTTGCAAAATGCATTTGGCTGAATATTTCTCCTGCAAGGTAGTGGACATGCGCACTTACTCATTGTCAACTAGCTCCAGCTCTGACTTGAGAGGGTCTAACAAGTCTTACATGTATGTAGTTTTGATATAAATTACATGTATACTTTCATACCAATTTTATGTAGTACCAGAGTCTGCCACTAGAGGGGGCATAAAGACTATTATATAAATGACTACAGCACAACCTGATCATCCAAAAATACAAGGTCTGTAATGACATAATGATGTGACCTTGCACTTACATTAATTTATCGAAAGTGCCTATAGCCAATGATGCATTCTGTCCTAGGCCTATGCTTTCAGGTCCAGGGGGCCAGGCTTGGGGTCAATAAACTGATTGGGTGTCTAGACTCCGAAGTGGACTGGTTACTCAGGACTGTTTGCTGGCTGGTTGAAAAAGTCAGAGATCTCATTTGTTACAGGCTCTAAGGAGGAAGCATTTAGCTGGCACAAGCCTCAAAGCATGCAGTCTTCGGTCAGGGCCCAATCTAAATACACTACTGGCAATTATTTGTCCCCTTTGCCTTTAAATGAACTTAATTTTTGGAAACAACTATTTTAATACCAAGGGATTGTTTAATGCCATAATCTGTGGCAAAATTAATCAAAACTAACACTACAAATTAATTTCCTGTCTTTAGTTTATCTCGCTCCCCTCCATCCTGATAAGGGCTGCCGAGGAAAGAAGCAACACTCTACCCCTGATATGTACTTTAAATCATCGGATACCTTACGATTCATGCAAATATATAGTGGGATCTATCAGAATGCTGTCTATGCATTCTCAGGCACCCCGTAGTTTGCCTTGCAGGAGATCCATCAAAGGCACCTCCTGCTCAGCATTGTGCATGCGTTGAATTCTCACTGCCTGCCTGCTCCAGCAAAAAGTTCCAGGGGATCTAATGAAACCCCACACGGGCATCCACAGAATGAGCTCCCGTTGATTTCAATGGACAAGCTTTCCTGACAGTGATTTAGCAGCCAACATAAAGTCAATTACAGAGCATGATCGAGTGGTACTCTGCAGCTCTGCTATCAGTCTTTCCTGCAAGGTGAATTTGGGTCCTCAAATAGTCGAGTTCAAGGTGTTGACTTAGCCTCCAGGTTCCCCAGATCTCAATCCAATTCGAGCATCTGTGGGATGTCCTGGACAAACAAGTCTCATCCATGGAGGCCTCAACTCGAAATTTACTGGACTTAAAGGATCCGCTGTTAGGTCTTGGTGTCAGATACCACAGCACACCTTTAAAGGTCTAGTGGAGTCCATGCCATAATGGGTCAGGGCTATTTTGGTGGCAAAAGGGGGACCTATAGAATATTAGGCAGGTGGTCATGTTATGGCTGATTGGTATATATATATTATGTTGTGACCTAAATTATATTTTTTGTTAATTGCCCCAGTGTGAATGGGAATATTTTGACTAGGAGCTATGTGCCACTTGCCAACAGATTGGCACTTCATTTGGCTACATGTGCGCAGTGCTTATTTTACAGTGAAACTTGGTGGGACGTTTTGTGATGCCAGTGCTTAGTATGAAAAGAGGGTGACACCAATTATGTTTTGTTTGAGTTAATGTGGAAAAATAGTTTGGCACAAGAAAAGAAGGGCCCTTTTTGTATGAGTGCTCCATAGCACTAACCACCTTAATCTGGCCTTGGATATACGTCCATTAAACATGTATATACATCTAGACAACATTATTCATATAATCTGGGAATGATTTACAGGCAGTTTCAGCATTTTGTACCTATGTTCCAATAGCATGTATCACAAATGGTTAAAAACAATAAATCTCTAGCAGCGCAAATCTCTGGAAATCCTTTAAAAGCCATTCTTTCAATAAAGGAGATTTGTTTAGATAATTAGCTATATATGTTAACATGACATTTAAGATTATTTTTGTGGTTAAATACCTTCGCCACGGATTGATAAATCTAGGTCAACACGTACAGCCCAGAATCCTCAGTACAGCAACTCGTAATAACTTTTACTCCTTTAATATTTAGGAGGCCCCAGAAATATAGGGAACCCTTTATAAAAACTGGAAATCATGAAAGCTTATGTTTAACATACTGCAGTGGCTTATCCAGTTAACAGAAATTCTAATAAAATCCCTGTAAACTGCCAAAGGTGCTTGGAACCAGAAAATCTAAAACGTTAAACATTATCCATCAGACTGGGAGTACAAGCAAATGGTCAGCTGACCATCAGAAGAGCATTTCTGCTAAGTGTCCAAGTTTTGATGCAGAGCTGCCCCACTATCCCTCTTTTGCAAGCCTTAGAGATCATGGAGCAGTTGGGTAGATCCACTGATCTCTCTTGACCAGCCTAGGCTACAGTGAAATTAATGGATGGCTGAACTATTGCAGCCCAAACCTCCACAGCAGATACCATGTGAAGATGAGCCCGGCAAAGTTACCCTTTTGTATAAGATTGGTGGCCTCTCTCCCCAACTCCTGCCTTCAGCCTGCCTGCTCCTGCCTCTGACCCTGTCCCAACACAGAAATATTGAGTCTATTAAGTTGTAGTCAATGATAACTAGCATGGCAGATCAACCCCAGGTCCAGAGGTGGTGCCATCTGATATCACAGGTAACTCAGTAAAAAAACAAGAACAAGGCAGTGTGTCATTCAGGAGCATGAACTCACATGAATTGACGGATAGCATTAAGACCTTCTATAGTTAAAGAGGTTGAAAAAAACTCAAGTCTAACCCTTCTAAGACATCCCTACCTATGTTGATCCAGAAGAAGGTAAAGAAAAACATCTCCCAGGATAAGCCTTTATTCATTAAAAATGGTGTGCCAGTGGGTGCCCTCCCTTGTCAGAACTGAGTGCAACTCTTTCTTAAAATGAGATCTGAGGCATCTTTTTTTCCAAGATAAATAAACCAAGTTGGCCAAACAGTCATCATAATTCAACACACCCATTTCCATAATTTTGTAGCCCCTATGCTGTATTCTCTCTAATTCCAAAAATAGATTTCTTATGGATCTATGACTAAACCATATGGCATACTCTAAGTGAGGTATAGCCAGTGTTTTTATAGTGGAAACATATAATTCTTTGTTCTTGTATCAATACCCTTGTATGCTAATAATTTGTTTTGTTTGCCAGCTGCTACGTTGGATGCTATAATTAAAATCTACTATTATCCCCCAAATCTTTGTCCAACAGTGGTTGTCCAACAAGTTTGCATGCAGAATATATGCTTTTTGCTTCCGAGGTTTATTATCTTCCATTTATCAGTGCTGAATCTGACATTTTCCCCTTATTTATTCAAATCAGTTGGCAATCAGTCGACAATGAACCCCCTGAGCACAGTGTACAACTCCACATGATTTTGTGTCACTTGCAAACATACATATTTCACTTTTAACATCCACATCTAGGTCATATGGGTCATATACATAAAGTGGACTCAGAATCAAACCATGAGCATACTTACTTATAATTACTTACAACAGGGGTGTCCAACCTGCGGCCCTCCAGCTACTGAAGGACTACATCTCCCATAATGCTCCTTCAGCTTAGTGGCTAGCAGAGGAGTATGGGAGATGCAGTCCTGCAGCAGCTGGAGGGCCGCAGGTTGGACACCCTTGACTTTTAATAACAGCATTTACTGGAAAAAAGAAAAAGGGTTAAAATCTGGCAAGATTAAATAAATATTTCTGGACAGGGTTTGGCCATTCAGAAGTAAGAATGATGTATTTATGATGTAAAAGTGTATTCAGCAGCATTGGTGGAATAATATTTTCCGGGCCAAGATAAGATAAAACTTTAAATGACAAATCAAAGCAAGTACTGTATACTTCAGTTATGAAAGCCGACACATTTATCCAGGGTTATAAAGCTATATCAATAAAAGAAAATCTGTTTAAACATTGTCTACTGACCCAGGCAAATACACGTACAATTTAAAACTGTGGACTGTACCCCTGGAATCAAGTTCCACATGGCATAGCTTGAATTGTTCTAACATGTGCACACATGCCAAGCGTTTTAAGTAGGAAATTCAGCTTTTGCGTACAGAAGTGATCATGACACTGTTGAGGAGGTCAGAGGGTCTCCCCTGACCAGTCCACTGAGCCGCTAAATCATGACCAGTATCCCACCAGTGCATGTTTTCTGTGTCTCACACGAGTGTAGGCAGGTCTGGCATAAATTGATTGAGCCACTTTCTCAAGAACCGGGGCTATTCTCACAGAATTTAGGAAGCAGTATTTATATTTTTATATATTTAAGATGGTATATTGTCACAGAGATCAAAAGAACATCATCAGTAAAAGTCGAATAACCATGGCTAGTTCTTTCTTGGATAACAGTTGCATGTCGTCATATGATGCCAACCAGTGCACTTGGTTATGGCCTTCATGGAAATGGAAAGTATATGGCGTATATACACTTAAAATGAAGTTTGCACTAGAGTTGAACAATTTAAGTTGCTAACTACATTATACATTACAAAGGACCAGAAGAAGAAGAACGGATTGGGTGAGACGTCACTATAAAAAAAATCCAGTCTCTGACGTGTGTTACTCAAATGTCGAGTGGATAATGCCAAGATCAGTATAAGGCTATAACTGCGGAATTTTACTCTATCTTGTGATCAAAATTTAAAATAAGACTGAACAACTACCCAGTCTTAACGCCAAGCCTCATTTGCATTGGCTACGATATTATATTAGTGGCTAAGGAGAGGTCTCCAGACACTGCCAAGATAATTACTACATTTAGTGTAAATGTATTAAACCATTCGTATGATTTGTACGTTTGCTAATAAATGGAAACATGTGCAAATCATTAGCTAGCAATTGTATCAATAACTGATAAACATGGTGTTATGATATTGCACGTTGATATAGCCAGATATTATTACAGTAATATGGGAGGATCAAAGGGCACATGTTCCCCAACAATCAATGCTATGACACTTACCTTGTCTTTTCTGAGCTACTCTTGATAATTTTCTGCTGAAATTGTATATATATATATATATATATATATACGTAAAAGGGTGATATATATATATTCATTGTCCCAACTTCATAGTCTACATTAGCAGTATCCCTGCCAAGTGTCAGACATGCCATCTCTCCAGTTTGTGAAACCATCACCTAGAAGTCTTTAAGCTCTGAATAAAGTATTCGATAGAAAGTCATTTGTAATGAGGTTGCATAATATGCATTTTCTCTACGAATCTGCACATAATGTCCTATTTAAGTCAAAATTTAGCTAGGAGAATTAAGACTGCCCATTGAGCCTGCATTTATGCTCAACACCTTAAAAACCAAGTAGACTACTAAAACTCTGGTGACTAAAATAATTTATTGGAAGATAGAACATGCATGCCACATGGGTCTGCATTTTTTTTTACATGATTTTCCTTCGGATGCCCTGCTTGTGATGAATCCTGATGGGTGAAAAATCTTATGGTGTAATGTTTAGTATTAGCAAAACTAGTACAGCTAAATGGAAAAATCAATTTCTTGTGAACAAGAAACAATCCTTACGTTATAAAACAGAGGTCACAAAATAGTCACCGCCTTAGTTGCAAGTACAGTTCAGATATTGATTGCAGATTTTAGAGAAATCTTTAGAGAACAAAGATATGGTTGCATCTTGGAATGCATGTCATTGAAGGTACAAAATTCTGGCATGAGATGGTAAAAGAATACTTGGTTTCACAACAGTTGTGTGGCCTTCATTAAGAAAGAGATAAGATATATTTGTATTGATGGTGTATCTATTAAAAAATACAGCATTGTTTATTGTAGGAAATTTCCAGAGTCCTTGCTTCCCTTAATATAGCCTGATGTAGCCATTATGCAGATTATCGTGTAAGGTGTATTGTGAACTTTATGGAAGATGCCCCATGTTGTTTTGCATCTCCTGGCACCCAAAGGGTTAATTATTAACAATTCTGTGCAGTGATAGCAATATTAGTAGATTCAAGGTCATAGTGTTGGAGATTGTGTTTATTATATCGTACTGCCACTTTGAAAGAAAACATGATTGTATGACAGCCAATGTTTTCTGTTCACAGCAGAGCTCTTAAACTTTATGCGGTAACATCCTAAATGTCCACTCTAGCCGTTTGGCACGGAACCCAATGACTTTAAGGCTTGCAAATCAGTTTAGTTCACTTATTGGGGTTAGAAAATTAGACTTTTCATATAACCCCTCCCCCTACTGAAAGCATTCTTCAGTACACTTCCTGCACATGCTCAGTTGCACTCCCATTCTCATCAATTGGGAGCTGAAAGCCCACAGAGGTCTGATCCTCCATTGTTTTTCTGACTTGGCACTCCCCGAAGGGATATGCCAAGTCTTCCTTCCCTTCCCGTCCAGAAGGCCTGCAGGAGGGTCGGATGTTCTTGGTCCCCACCTAATACTAGGAGGGGAACCACTGTAACTGTAAGGAAGAGGTAGGGAGCCATAATGCATCCACTATCTCTTCCAACAAAAAAAAAGTGCAGCTTCACTACTGCTGCACAGTGACACAGTGTCGAAAATCAGTGTCAGGCTCCTTATCCATTTTCTGGTTCAGCCGTGGTTTCAAAAGAAAAATCACACACGTCTGTTTACAAAAGGAAAAACTCATAGTCACACATGCACATAAACAAGTGTTTGTGAGGTTAAATAAATAAAAAAGGTGCCCAGCCATTCAGCCTGGAAAAGATAGGTGTCTGTAGATAAAATGTAAGGTGCTTGTAAGATTGTCACCTAACTATAGCAAAGATTTGAAAATGGCCACATCTTCCCACAGGGAAAACTATTTCCTGATCCAAGGCACTCAAAGAGTTAAACGTCAGGTATTATGGATAAAAAGGTTTTGTACCGTGTTAGCCGTTGAGAAAACAGGAGGAAAGTATAGTTAAAATGATACCATTTATTGGCTAACTGAGAGTTTAATTGCAAGCTTTTGAGACCAAGTTGTTAGTTGTAATGCCTGAGGAAGAGACCTAACAACTTGGTCTCGAAAGCTTGCAATTAAACTCTCAGTTAGCCAATAAATGGTATCATTTTAACTAAACTTTCCTCATGTATTATGGATGCACTGGATGCTTTGCTACTTTCAGTACCAGTTTTGCAAAGAGCTTTATAAAAAGGCAGACACGCCCCAAACTTTTCTAGGTGACAGGGATACATGGCAAGTATGGCAAGCAGAATATTAGATTTGATTTTCCAAATACAATACCAAACAATCACTGATAGCTATCCTCTGACTCATACATTGTTTTAAATGGCGTCTGCCAAGCTAGAACAGTCTAGGTCTTACACAATCTCAGGGTATACTTTTACATGTCTAGTTTCTAGCTTTCACAGTAAAGGCAGTTATGGAGAAAAAGAGACACATTTTCAAAACAATTTATTATTATTTTTAATTTTATCAGCATAAATAAATCTAAAAACATACACATGAATATCACTGCACTCTGTGTTGTAAAGTTTTGTTGTGAAATAAACTTAAACATCATTTACTGAAGAGAGACCAATCCAAACTCATCATATCTGGTGAGATCTTTGAGATGCAAGGTAGCAGCGAGAGACTTGACACTCACAGCAGAAAAGGTGAATTCTGATAATATACATACAGTATTACCTACACCCGAGCTGTGTGAAGTGCCAACATTCATTCACCAAATTTATTTGCAATCCTTTAAAAGATACTGCATATGAAGTGAAAATTTAGGCACATAAAGGGTTAAGGAGAACTGTATTTTAAAACAAAATGCAAAAAGCCATTAAGATAATTTAACGCAACCCCTAAAAAAATAATAATAATAAAATTAAAAAAACTCTTGTACATAACGGGTAAAACAAATCAAAGCATTACATGGAATATTCTACCCTTAGAAATGTTTGCATGACACTATTACCGGTATTTCTGATGGACACTTTTCAGATGTGTATGAAAGGGAAACTGCCATGTTTTGTTTTCCGAGAAATCTTACAGAAATGGGAAAAATGGTCCCACTCTGTTTCTCACTCCAGACCACAATGGATTTTGTTTTCATGTTTGACAGAGAAAAATAAAATGCACAACTTGGGTCTACGCCAAAATGTTATTTCTCATTAAGAACTTAATTAGTTGTTCTCCCCATATCCCTTCCCCATGGTAAAAAGTAACATTTCAAGTAATTGTTCAGCCTGTATGACCTCCTGTTGAGAAATGTAATTCTGCCAGTTGAGTCTAGTAGACAAGAGAAGCATGTGTGACTTTTCAGTTCCAGTGAACCAACACTTAAGCAAAAAAACACTATAAGAGGAGGAGATCCCTGCTCTCTGACTGCTGTGGAGGCAATTTCCCTGATGACTATGCATGTATACCCCTGAAGGGCTATAAATAGAATAACATTAATATTTTAGAGCTTCTTGATCCAAGGAGAAATCCGATTGCCTCTTGGAGTCAAGAAGGATTTTCTTCCCCTGATGGCAGAAATCGAAGTAGATTAATTATGTGTTTTTTGCCTTCTTTTGGATCAAGAATAGGAAGGTTAGGTAAAAGGGTTGAACTTGATGGACTTAGGTCTTTTTTCAACCTTATTTACTGTGTAACTATGTAACTACCACCTACTGGCTCAGGACTCCTCTACACCGATCAGCCATAAGATTATGACCACCTGCCTAATATTGCGTAGGTCCCAATTTTTCTATTAAAACAGCTCTGACCTGTCAAGGCATGGACTCCACTAGACCTCTGAAGGTGTGCTGTGTTATCTGGCACCAGGATGTTAGCAGCAGATCCTTTAAGTTCCATAAGTTGTGAGGAGGGGCCTCTATGGATCGGACTTGTTTGGATTGATATATGGGGAATTTGGAGGCCAAGTCAACACCTTGAACTCTTTGTTTCTTAAACCATTCCTGAACCATTTTGCTTTGTGGCAGGGCTGAAAAAGGCCAACACTATCAGGGAATGCCGTATCCATGAAAGGGTGTACACAGTTTGCAACAATGCTTAGGTAGGTGGTATGTGTCAAAGTACCATCCACATGAATGGCAGAACCCAAGGTTTCCTAGCAGAACATTGTGCAAAGCATCACACTGCCTCCCCTGGCTTGCCTTCTTCTCATAGTGCATCCTGGTGTCATGTGTTCTCCAGGTAAGAGATGCACACACACAGCGGACCATTCACGTGATGTCAAAGAAAACGTGATTCACCAGACCAGGACACCTTCTTCCATTTCTCCATGGTCCAGTTCTTTTGCACAGGTGACCATTGCAGGCGCTTTCAGTAGTGGAGAGGGGTCAGCATGGGCACTGTGACTGGTGACAAACTGCAAAGCACTGTGAGTTCTCACACCTTTCTATCAGAACCGGTATTAACTTTTTCAACAATTTGAGCTACAGTAGCTCCTCTGTTGGATTTGAAGACACGGACCAGCCTTTGCCCACCACGTGCATCAATGAGCCTTGACCGCCCATGACCCTGTCGGACAGTTCTTGGCTTTTCCTTCCTCGGACCAATTTTTTTCTTCTTTGGTACATAATGTTATAGCTGATCGCTGTTCCTCTGGTGCACTTATCGATGATGTGGCACCATGTGAGCAGTAGGTAAATGCCATACTGGCATTTCACATTGAATTGTCATATACATTAAAATGAGAAATTATAGGAGTTAAAGCTACATACTATTTGATTTCAAAAAGGATGACTATTCCTTCCTATAGTATACCAAATAAAGCATCTGTGTGAAATGATACAAAACGTGGGGAGGTAAGTGCCTCAGACAGTTTAAACTAATCCACTGGGACTGAAAGGCATATTTTAAAATGTAGTTTATTTTAAATGTTTTAATGATAAACTAAGTGTTAGCCTTTAAATGAAATAAAGGCATTTATATTTGTATTTATAGCAAGATGAAATGCAAATCAGAGAAACACACACTACTATAAATAATAAAAAATATACATATTTATATATCTATATATGTATAGAGAGAGAGTCGTAATGCATCATCTCTATGACAGATCACATAGTGGAGAACAGAAATAACAAATTAAAATAATTAAAAGAACACGCAAAGTTAATAGGGCCTGCTAGACAGTCTAATCACAGCTTTAGAGTCTTAGAGGCAAAACTGTGCTAGGTCATATAATTTGTAATGTTTCCAAAAAATAATGAGGTAATCCTGGTGTGAAATCCAAAGCTGGATTTGAATCTCATGCATACCCGCATAGAGGATTTCTCCCTTTCCTCCATATCCTGGGCTCCAAGATACAAATGTGTTGTGAACTAAACACAACAATATAGAAGATGTTCAAACATTGTATTGTAGAATTATTTTGGCTTTACACAGTCTAATACTGGATGTTTTACAGCTGTGGTCTTATGCAAAGCTTTCAAAGAACAAACTAAACCCACGGAAGCAAAAGTAAAGTATAGCTTAAACGTAGCAGTGGGTAGCCAAACACCTGGCCAGCCGAGACACACCTACCAATGTGCTTTATTTGTTTAATGGGAGAACCAAGCCTGATACATATACCTAAGAACATTGTATGGGGGACAGGACACTGACAGTGTGAATGAGATCTGAGAGGCAAGTGGGTGGGGAATGGGCTCATCAATATCAAAGTAGGGTGTCATAGGTCAGGGTATGCCGATCCACCACCCACGCAGAGAATAGTGCACCGCCCCCAAGGAACAAATCAGCTGGGAAGAATTTGCGTGTGTTCGGATGAAACCATTGAAATATCAGGAAATTGAAATCAAGTGAAATGTGAGTATGGATGTCTTTATGAGGGCAAGCATGATCTGAACTGACAGAGGTGCCTCCCACTGCACAGTACATCGATGTGAGAAAGAATGTGTGCAGCAAAGGGCTTACATGTATGTATGAGTGAATGAGTGACCTCCTGAACATGGCTATGGTGGGTGCCATTGGTGGCACTGTTGGCATAGATCCTTAGACAAGTCTAAATCACTGTCTAGTTGCTATATATATATATATATATAATTTATGCTATAATTAACAATTATTTTAAAAAAATCCCAGGTTGGCCAAATGAAAAATGGGCCACATAACAAAACAAACAAGGTTAGACTGGCCCAGACAGTCATATAACTCACACTATGTAGCCAACATCCCACTAGAGTATAGCCCCAGGTCCCTGTAACCCCACGAGTGTCTACTAACAGAGGCTGGTTTTCAGTCTTTTATCACGGGGAGTGGCATTGACCCTTGGCTTCTTTTCTTCGCTGCATTTGCCGATGGACTTAGATGGGTGTACTGGGCGGCCAAAGTCACCACAAACACATTAACATTGGAAACACCAGCTGAACAACTGGTTGTATCTTATTATCCATGCCCCTAAACCAGACCCTTCACCTCAGGTGAATATTAAAGTATTAAAGTATAAAAATATTGGCAACCAAAGACCACATTTTGGGACCCACAAATCAACAATGCCATATGCCAAAAATCAATTAATAGCAAATACTGAATAAATGAAAGTGTATATTTGGAAATGTCTTTACAGAAATGCACACTGAACAATCAAGCAGGAAACAAGATAACCCTTGTTCGGCATAGGTCAGTAAATTTATGCCCTTGTCCTTGTAAACCGGATAAGGTATAAAAAAAAACCAAGATAGTTGCATTCAAACTATAGCATCAAGGTAAACATTTATGATACCTCCATAATATTACAGTTTTATGTCATGGTAGTATCTACAAAGGGTAGTAGATACAAGGAATTACTTTCCAGTAGTAATGGTACCGTTTCGCTAATAAAAAATGATATGCAAGATATAAAATACATTTTAAAAAACAGAACATTCTTACGGGTACTGTCGGAATAGACAGAGAGATTTATACAGGATCTGCCCTTGGCCAAAAAGGGCCCGGGATAGTATACACTCGGTTGCCCCACAAACCCACACGCCGTGTTTTTGTTTTATACATTCTATGGCACAGAATGCCCAAACTCCCTTATGGAATAAAGTCATTAATTAACATATGTACGACATTCCCTCATTAAGTAAATGCCCTTAAATATCCTTGTTTAGGGCCCATCGTTAATGATTACACATCAGGTCCAGTCTGCAAATATCTGCAGTCCTGACAGAATATTCAGGATTTGGGCAATTAGCACGAAAACCTCCGGGCCCTCATTGATTAATGACGTATTTAATGAAAAGGGAAACGCTAAGACTGTATTCTATTAACTGTTCCTGTGTAACTGGCTGACATAGAACCGCACTCTGCTGCAGTCACAAATATAGGAAGGTTACCGACAGAAAGGCAAGCAAATAGGACTGAGCAGAAAGGAGTCACGGAAGGCGGGAGAGGGAGGGGACAGGCAAAGTCTGAGAGGGGAGAGGGAGGAGAAGCCTGGGAGACGCGGGGCAGACAGGGGGCTCGCTCTGAATGAGAAAGAGCTGGAAAACGGAGCCAGCGGGAGAGGGGAGAGACGGAGAGACACCAAGAGACATACACAGGAGACATGTCCGGCAACGGGATGGAGCAGCGAGCCCTTAAATACGAGCAGACCCTGGTGAGTGCTCTGCCAGGACACTGGGATTCCAATACTTCACCTACACGTATAATACCCCCTCTATATGCCCTGCGCAGCCCACTTCTCTGCACCATGTCCTTGTTACCCCCTCTGAGGACACCTGCCAAGACATATGTTATCCCGTTATCTGCCACTTCTACTTGTCTGCTATGCCATAGTAACCTATATGTAGACCCAGTATCGGCAGTGCCCTGGATTTCCCTGTATATTCACACAGCTTCTCTCCAGGTGCTCTTATATATAGGCACATGATCTGAGGATATGTGAGTAATGTACACCGTATGTGTTGCCCCCCGATCTTCTCTGTGACCCCTTAAATTAATGGGTGGTGACACCAAGAGTAAGGGCAAGGACTTTGCTCACTTGTGTGCAAGCGAACTTTACAGCTCATCATGGATGGTGTTTGCACCATGGTTATATGTCCAATATATATATATATATATATATATATATATATATATATATATGTGTATATTATAAAACACACAGTGTTTAAACATGAAATACAAAAATCCACAATACTCAAAATAAGTGAACTGTATTATGGGTCCGATATAACCACGGCTGTGCCCAACATGCAGTCATCCATCTCAGTCCAGGACCAAAGACAGGGGCTTCATCTACAGGTAATGTTTTGGTGGGATTACCCACAAGTCGCAGTCCAGGACCTGTGAGTGGATGCCGTGTTCCACAGCAGCAATTTAGGAGGTTATGCATAGTATTATTAGTTTTATATAGCGCCATCATATTCTGTAGCCCTGTACAGTGGCCCCCTGCGTACTGATTAAAGTGTTACTACAAGAGCTGGGGACCTCAATTTGATGACCTATGCAGACTAGACATCGTTTTAAATGGTCGCCATCACCTACACATTGTTACGGGTCTGATTTAGAGACATAGTTACAATACAGATTCAAGGGTACATATGTAAAAACAAATTAATGTCTTTTATTCTGGAATGTTATTTCACATTTGGGGAGCTCTGTAGGATAAAGCGCTCCCTCCAGCCGTCTTCTCGTCGACATCTGCACTGCATTAAAAGGCCTTCCAATGCATAGATGGGCCAGATGGTGTAACCGGCCCGTTGAGCAGTGGGTTAACGGGGGGCCTGATTGCCCAAGAGGATGTGCAAAGCGTGTACCAAGGAATGCTACCTGCCTTCAGTAGAAGCTTCTGGGGGAGGGGCTAAGCACGTCTCAAACTCCGATAACTAAAGAATCCACCAATTTGCATGCAGTAAAATACAACTGAGCTCATGCAAAATGAAGTCTTATATGCATTTAACATGAAAATCAGTCCGGAGTGCTCCTTTAACTCAGAATCACTGCCGACTCAAGGCACTTTCACTCACAAGGTATTTTAGATGGTACTGGTTGGGAGAACTATGGGCGCCTAGACCACTACAACTTCCCCTGAAACTTGGTAAGTTAAGATGTATAGCTTAAATATGGCTCTGTAAGCCTTACTAGGTGCTGTTGGCTAGTGGAGTGGAGACGGAATCCATTTAGTCTGTCAGATATTTTCACTTGTATCACACTGTGAATTTGTAACATGATGTTTATAATGTGGACACTGCAGTTGGCCCCCCGCAGATTACATTTTCACAGATGGCCTTTTATACCTCCGCTTCAGGCAAATGTTATGTTTTTAATTCAGTGTGAAGCTGGGGTTTATTTCTGATAGGAAGTAGAAATCCCTGCTTGAATACAGGTGATCCTTTAAGAACTTATTAATATAAAAAAGATGCCGCTGTTCCTCAGATGAGTTGTATCTATTCCAAGAATATTTGAATCTCCTACTCATTTACAGAGCACCTCCACTAGAAATCGGTCTTGGTACAAAGTAATTATTGATGTTATTTGAACTAGCAAATCATATTGCAAGCAAATATTTTTGGGGGATGTTTTAAATTAGCATCTCGTAGGGCCAGTTGTGTTTGGAAGGAGTTGTGGTATCCCTTAACATGTAGTAAATCCCACCCTCCATGCCCATTTGCCCCTCTCCCCACCACCAAGCTGTCTTCCAAGCAGGAGACATGTTCAGTGACACGTTGGCTGCCAGTGGATCGGTGAACCGTTGATTTCAGGGAGAGCACTTTCTTGCCACTGATTAGCCAATCACTGATGAGAATCATTGGACCGTAGAAGACACAGGGAGCTGCAGCTTCTACTAAAATTAATTTTTAACCTTTTCAAGGAAGCATTATTAAAGTAATTTAAGTACTTTGGGGGGTATATTTTTGCCCAAGGTGAGGCATTGGCAGATGCGATAAGAATGGTAATATTTCCATCTAAATTTAAGTTCTTTGCTTTATAGAAGCTGAGATGTATGGCAAAAGGTGACACTGTCAGCATTATCTTATCGAATTGGTCTCCCAGGGTTATCCCCCTCCCCATCCTTAGAAGAAGTGGGGAGGAATAATCATACAGATCATGGAGAAACAATATTAAAATAGATTCTCCCATTTTTACCTTAATGATGGGTTTCAAATAACACATTTATTGTATACTCCGTTTTGTAGATGCAAGCTTTACTTTTTTTTTTTTTTTTTTTTTTTTTTTAGAAAGCTTCTATGGCATGAACCCATCAGTGCCTTCTTATGTGTCATGTGTCACGCGTCCTCGAAGGATTTTTTTTCTAGAAAGGGATTGGTTATTCAACAGTACTAGGAATTATGCTTCCAATGCTATATTTAGTTAAAAAATGTTAAATTCATCAAAGTAGGTAGCACAGCACCTTTAATATGAAATTAATTTAAAATCAATGATCAAGCAAAATAAGCTTACAAATCCTGAAAGTGATTTCACGGGCATTGAGAGATAAAGTTCACCTATGCATTGATTATTTTTATCTATGGACAAATTAGATTTGCTATATATACTCTACTGTAAAGTGTTTAAGGAATTTATATTTAACTAGTTACATATTGTATCCTCCTTTATCAACAACTTACTATTATGGCTTAATAAACAGAGTTTGCAGTGGCCTTTACCCTCTTTAATCCATTGAGGATATAAAATATTTATATATAATATATATATATGTATGTGTGTGTGTGTATATATATATATATAAATATGTGTGTGTCAGACCAGGACAAACATCTTCCTCCTGCTGTGAAATTATGTGACCATTATGGGTAAAAGTGTGTGTGTATATATATGTATAATATAAATCTACAAGGCTTGTAGACTGGCCATTGTTTTTAGTGTATTGGGGGTACTCTCTACTGCTGTTAGCAGAGGAGCAGTCTAATTCAAACTTTGTTTAAAGCCCTTCTCCATGGTCAGCCTGTTCTTGCCACCAATTGGCCACTCTAAGCTGTCACTCAGTGGCAGGAACGTGCTCTCACTAAAATGAATGGGTGCTCTTTCCATACATGCACACTGGTGTCTGCATGCGGTATTCACTAAGCCATGAGGAGAGTGTGCAGGGAAATGCGTCAGGCAAACACAAGGCATTTAGCTGTGGGTTACAAAAGGGACAAACACATATGGGGGATTCTGCAGAATCCTTGCATGCATTTGCAGAACGGACCACATGAAAATTTACAGGGACTACCCACCTATCATATACATTAAAGTGCATATGATGGCTGGAGTGTCCCTTTAATTGTAAGAATATGTTGTAAAGGCAAAATGGATATGAAAGCATATCGTGGTTTTATGTCTGGTGTACATAAATACTATTGGAGAATGTCCATCATATTTTTGGTTACTTTGAACACCATTTTGGACATTTTTTGTATGATGTAAAATATTTGAAGGGTTATTCTATATAATATGTGGCCACTAAAATGTGTGACAGCCCAAGCTAGTTCCCTGAGACATGCGGGTGCCTTTTCCAGAAGTCTTTGGTATGCTAATGGTTTGGGATTTACAAGTATTTTTGCATATGAACATCTGAATAATCCCTGAATCCTGAGCTGTTGGTGGATCTAGAAACCAGTTCTCAGCACATGGCAGCTTTATGTCGGAGCCTTTATCCAAGGGTGCATATTTACATGTGAAATATTTTCATTGCTAATCTCACATGTGCTTTGATGTTTGTATTTGTCTTTCACATGTTCCTTTGAAGCAACAAAATATGTACCTATAACTGTATCTTCTCTCTCTTCAGAGGCCCACAGTGTTTACTCCAACACTGTGAAAAGTCTACATAATAATGTTTACACTCCCAACCTAATGTGATGGACAGTAGGGTTTATTGGCTCTGATTGGCTATAGGTCTTCTTTGCAGAACGTCATTGACATCACAGCCACTGTGAGAACAAAACTTTCCATTTGTGTTGGCTGATGTGCCCAATGAAAGATTAGTAGGCTTGTGGTCATGTTGTTCAAAAACAGAGCAGGATCTGATCTTTCTCTAACCGTGTAATGGCGGCCCCCACACACCACACTGTAACCGTGTAATGGCGGCCCCCACACACCACACTCTAACCGTGTAATGGCGGCATGCTATACCAAGGCTCATTTGTGGTGAAAATGTTTTGGTTATCGAAAGGAAAGGTTGAAGCTTCTACATGCTGTTCCAAACACTGTTTCACTGTCTGCAAAGAACTACTTGAGTTAATGGCAAGTTTATGGAACTGATACGGGGTTAACCATAAATAATTAAAAATGGCCTAGTGTTTGCACCTGAAGATGTGATTGTCACGTTAAGGTCCGGGGTACTCATAATTTTGGTATCCTTTCTGAATGTTCTTAGATGTTGGCCCAGATTACAGCTTTAGTACCTCCTTAGTTTATATAATTGTCTTTCTGTTTAATTAGCTCTCTGTGTTCTAATCTGAGGGGTTTCCTCCCCCAACAGTTTGACTCTGGAACTGGATCAGTGCCAGCTTCGGACAAGAGTCTTATTGTAAGCGGAGCACGTGGTGTTTTGAGTGGGAAGGGGGGGTTATGTCTTTTCAGATGTTTGTTTTCTGTTTTGGGCTGACTGGAGCTGGAACAGATTGTCAGTCTCTACCATTCTCCAGCACAGTTTAATGTGCTCATTTCATGAATTAACTTCTCCTTCTCTCTTTACTCCTTTTTTTCTTCTCTCTCTTCATATAAGCTTCTTTGACCCTGCTTGACCAGTTATGTTAAGGCTCTTACGGCCATTTAACGTCCGTAGATCCCTGTATGCCATTGGCTTTGTGTATTAATTAATGCTGTTACAATTGTAATGTGCTCTGTGCCAGGGTGACACTGTTGTGCGTGTGTGTTTCCTCTTGGCTGTTGTGTTGAATGGTCAGTATGTGACCTGGCAGGGTCAGGGCTTGTTTTGATATGACTTGTGTGTGTCTGTCACAACATGGCTGTGTAGGATCTGACTTGGCAGCATGGGGCTTGATCTGGCACCGCATGCCCTGTCTTGGCAGCGCCCACGGTGCAGTAAGGAGGAACATTCAATGCATGGCTGTTAATTGTGCAGCTGATGAAGGTCCCGAGGTTGCGAGGGAGGGAGGGTGGTTGTGTAACTTCTGTTAATATTATTCTGTCCACATAACCCCCTGTAATAGAAAATATCCCTGCAGGCTGCACCTGTACCTTTACATTGAGTTCACTAAATAAGTGTTTGTGGTTTCAGTACAAAATACATGTATTGTGATGGAAGAACAAAATGTGATTTACTTGATGCTATGTACTAATATGTACTAATATGGTGTCATTTCTCTACTCAGCACGGAGACATAATTTAACTCCTGATCTTTTAAGCTGCATTCAAGGAAAATACAACTCTGGCATGATTATATAATACATTTAAAAGTTTACCTTTTCCTGTATTATAAATTATTAAAATTAAAAATGTATTATAATTCTTTTTTTTTTTTATCCTTATTATTGTTAACTTTCTAATCAAGCATAAGTATTTCCTTTAACACTTTAGTTAAGAGTTTTGGGGAAAAGGAAGTTTGTTCTATGTTTTGACATCATGAATGGAAATCCAGATGTGTGTGTGTATGTGTATGTATATATATATATAAACCTTGTGAGAGTGTTATCATATTCATAGGCGTAGACTGTTGACTTCTTACTATTCAGAATCAAACTAAGAAAAGCACGCTTTGGATACCCACTTATTTATAAAACTTGACTTTTAATCATTTGCTGCCTTAAAATAATGTTGTGAATTTTAAGTCTGCTCATTTTGTTTTCTTTTTGGTCTGCCATCTTGACATTAAACAATTCTAAGTGTAAAAATCCAATTTATTATTGAAAGACATCACTAGTTCCCAAAACTTCAAGTAAGAGTAGAATGTTAAGGAAATAATTATCGATGCTATGAAATTTTTAATCTGGAGAGTGTGAGCCTTTTGCCTTTTTTTATTATTTTTTTTGTATTTTTGAATCCTGATTATATACCTTTAGTCTGTACCTTGTTTTATGAGAAAAAATGTTAAGACCAAAGGTACCAAAACCAGTTCCAGTATTATTGATCTCCTTTCTTAAGCATATGTCAGCTGGTTAACCCACTTATGTCTAAGTTTAAACTCTGTCCTGTAAATGTTAATTGAGGACAAGTTTGGACTTCCATACCCACAAAATAATATATTTATGGCATCTTGCATATTTAATTAAAGCATTCATGCCTTGCCTAGAAACGGGTGTAAATTAGGCAGAATCATATGCATGAATTAGAGTTCATTCACAGCTGAATGGAAGTAATCAGTCCTGCATCGTAATTGAATCCTACAAAAGATTAGATGCATTTACAATAATGGTAGTTTAAATACCATCATTAATGATTCTTGTCAACAGCTCTAGAAATGTGCCCTCGCTGCCTTTTCTTGAGTAAGGGAAATATTTATCTACCAACTAGATGCTTAGACAGCAGAATCTGGTGGCAGTGCTTTAGCATGCATAATATGGGAAACTTTGGGAGTGCAGAAAAAAACTGGAATAGAACAAAATATTCTTTAGGAGTGTTTACAAGACTTGGCTATCGCTTCATTTGCAGACAGGAAAAATCCATAAATAAGTTGCCTGTTCTGGCCATTCCGTGCATGTTTGAGACCCCTTCAGACCTCTAGGCACCTGCTACATCAATTGTAAATCCTCCAAGGATTCACTGCTGGAGACCATTAAAACAATTAACTTTTTTGGTTCTGACTTAATCTGCCTACAAAGTGGAAGATTCCATTATTGTTGTTAATAACATTTTTAAAAAATCTGTGTTTTTTTACCTTTAAAATTCTTTAGGGTAAATCAGAACATCTGCTATAGTGCTTAACTCTACTCAACTGACATTATGAGAGTGTTCCCTCACACCCTATGCATTGGATTCCCAAGCCCAGTGTTAATAGAGAAGTGACCTGCTCTGGAAAACCACGGGTGGCCATTATTCTTGTGCCTGGGATGTAAGAGGAATGCCAGATAGTGTGGAAAATACTGAATTTTATACTCAATACGATTTTCTTAGGACTATGAAATATATATTTCCTATATAGGACTTAGGCTCTATAAATATTTTTGGGATTGTTGCCTTCAGAGGTCACGTATTAGTAAGCCAAAAGGTAAAATAATATATGAAGCTATACTATTAAGTGATAAAGAATAAGTAGAAAATGAAGGTTAAGGTACTCAACACAAACACATTTGTATTAACAATATTGTCACTGCATTCCTTTTTACATTCTCTGGTTTTGAAACGGTTTTTGAGTCACCGTATTTACCCAGTGAATATATTAAAAAAAACAACCAATGTGTAGGAGTGATCCAGATTTGCGGAGCTATGTAAGCTACAGACTGATGACTGCATCAAAGTGGTTTCTGTTCTTTATGCAAGAAGTGATCTGTGGGGATATTTGTGAAAATATTAGTGAAGTCGCTTGGAAAGGCAACCTTTGGAAGTCCAGCTGCTGTGAGCCAGACTCCGATAATGCTTTCGTCAGCGTTTGAATTCCAGAGACTACATGCCCCTTGTTAGATTGAAACATCAAATATTTGGTGTATAGTTTAATCTATATGATTTCATATTATCTAGTCGTCTACTCCTGTCTTATAATTGTGTGTGTATTGGGAGAGAGGTTGCAGATTCTCTTGGTATTTTCCCATTTTTCATTCTACGCACCATCTGTCTACTTCAGACCCATATCAAAAATCTGTAGTGTAACAGCCATTGGTGAATAGAAGTAATGCTAGATACCATCCTCCTATGTATAGCCATCCCAAATTCCTGTTCAGGATGTATATTATCTCCCCATCATACATTTATTTTCAGTCTGCCCTTTTACAAGGAGAGCATCAAGATAGTTAATTATGATGACTGCCATTTTTTTCAACTTAGACCTCATTGTACAATGGTGGCGCTATATAAATCAATATCTTTTCTGCACTGTGATAATGTGATTGATTTGTGATAGCCTGGTACCTTTCTAAGCCTAAGTTTTACAGGTACCCGAGAACAATGTGTATTTATCATACAATGTGTTTTCTCCAGCTTAATGTTTGCCTACGCTGACCAGCTATGACCTTATAATGAGTGCTATAGGACATTGCAAACATGCCCTGTGTATGACTTTGGTATGAGACCAAGCCCCTTAAGTAACATGAGTAGAACTAATGACATTGCATGGGATTAGAAACACGGCTATAATATAAGAGCAAACAATGCAGATGTATATATTTCTGTATTGCTTTGTGCATCTGAGGAGTTACATTTATCACTAGGATGTCCAATTGTATGGTGGATCATTCAATGAAAACAAAATGTGTGTCCTGATAATACATACAGTGTGCAGTGCAGTTGTGGCAGTGCCACTATTAACAGAGTAACTTGTCTCTCAAGGGCTTCCGGGTCTTCTGACTGTGTGCTGGACATATATGAGGCTGATTGTTGTCGGTATTAACAATAGTGGGATTAGTCGCTTGTTTGTTTTTTTTAGTTCCACAGCTACATTTTAGCCAGATTGTACTGTTTCCACTACGTTCCGGAGCTGAAAAAGTTAAAATTATTTCAAATCGAAGTCCAGCGCCTACCCACTGTGCTTCAGTCTTTTTGTCTCTTAGTTGTGTGCTGCAAATGTGTGTTCTAATGAGTAATCGTTCACATTGTTTGAATCCTTATGAGTTGGAGTTGTGTGGGAGACGCCAGCATTTCCATAGTCTTATTTGCATGTCGATATTTTCATAGTCCTATTTCGGATCTCTGAGGATTAAGGCCAGTTGAGGGAGCAGCAGTAACACTTTCTTTAGTGTACAGTAACAGATGCAATACATTTGTAAACCTGGTCTATTGTAATTGAATAAAAACAATAAAAATGTTTGTACCGTATAGTTAAAATCATACCATTTATTGGCTGAGAGTTTAATTGCAAGCTTTCAAGACCAAGTTGTTAGGTCCCTTCCTCAGGCATCAATGAAGCTAAAACAGAATTTTCTAAATACAAAAGCACAGTTCACAGGTTAACAAAATGTTAAAATAAACACAAAGGTATTGGGGAATTTGCTCGGCAGTAAATTAGCCGGACTAACAGAGCTGAACTGTTTCTATCAGATCTCTGTTATTGGAATACCCTTCAAATCACTGTAAAATCTTGGGTACAATTTCCACAATTTTTCCTTATTTTAGGGCATGCAGTCGTGTGAAAGAAGTACACCCTCTTTTAATTCTTTGGTTTTACATATAAGGAGATAATCATCTGTTTCTTAGCAGGTCTAAAAATTAGGTAAATACAGCATCAGATGAACAACAACACATGACATATTAACCCCTTAAGGACCGGGCTCATTTTTCGTTTTGTACCCTGTGGGACCGAGGCTGTTTTGACACTTTTGTGGTGCTTGTGTTCAGGTGTAATTTTCTCCTCACCCATTTAGTGTACCCACATAAGTTATATATTGTTTTTTTCAGGACAAGATCGAGGCATTGCAGCAAGGCCGTTTGAGCGAAGAAAGTGATCCTTGATCACTTTCTAAGCTTATTTAAATTTTTGACGGTTCAGGAGCGTCAAAGGTCATTTAGTGACCTTCTTGTCATGACAGTCCTGAACCGGCAAAGGTCACGAAGGGGTTAAACATTGTCATGATTTATTCAACAAAAATAAAGCCAAAATGGAGAAGCCATGTGTGAAAAAAATTAAGTACACCCTGCTTCCATAGGAATTAATTTGCTAAGTAGCAGGCAGGTGCTGCTAAGCAAATTCCCTTGATTACTTGATCAGCAGCAAGGGTAACCACCTCTATAACAGTTGAAGTTTGCTGGTCTGGAGCATTCAGGTTTGTGTTAACCCAATGCCAAGGAGGAAAGACATCAGCAATGACCTTAGAGCAATTGTTGCTGCCCATCAGTCTGAGAAGGGTTATAAGGCCATTTCCAAACAATTTAAAGCCCACCATTCTACAGTGAGAAAGATCATTCAAGAGTGAAAACCATTCAAGACAGTTGCCAATCTTCCCAGGAGTGGACTTCCCAAGGTCAGACCAAGCAAAGCTCAAGAGTTACATTTCACACTCTACAGGCCTCAGTTACCTTGTTAAAGTTTATGACAGTACAATTGGAAGATAACTAATCAAGTATGATTTGTTTGGAAGAGTTGCCAGGAGACATATTGTTCTCTCTAAAAAGAACATGACAACACAGCTCGGTATTGGCTGTTAATACACATATACATGGTCATGTTGTGTTGTACGATGTTTTCCTATGACTTACTACATATTATTGTATTGCATGTTTGTGTATTTTATTCAAGATTTCTTGGCTAGAACATCACCTAGCCTGTAAGTGTTACTGATGGTTGTGAAACTTCAAAATAAATGGGGAACATTGAGCATTGAGAGACTGTTATACCATATATACTATAATACCCATCATACTAGTTAAATACCAGACAGATTATTATTGTTTTATATAGCATCAGCAGTTTACTCAGCACTTCTTACAGTAACAATATTCAAGCAGAATGACAAGACTCGAATTTACAAACTAAGGCAAACTGAGGGAGGTAAAAGGGTATTTAGAAAGGTGGGAGAGAGAGTTTCATAGATGGATGCGGGAGTTGTATTAGTGAAACATAGTGTTAGCCCCTTTCTGACTTCTTCTGTTTTCCATATTTGTCACACTTAAATATTTCAGATCATCCAACTAATTTTAATATTAGACAAAGACAACCTGAATAAACACATTTTTTTTTTTTAAAAAAATGATGATTTTGTAAATAAAAGGAAAATAGCAGTGTGACCCTACCTGGCTCTATGTTGAAAAGTAATTTCCCCTTTAGTTACTAAATGCACAAATTAACTATATTTAATTGATTTCACTAGACTCACCGATGCATGATTACTGCCATTTAGTGTGGTGGTAGTGTGATGCTCTGGTGCTTCAGGACCTGGGCGACCTTCTACGATTGAATGAAACCATTAATTCTGCTCTCTACGAGAAAATTCTGAAAAAGAAAGTCCAGCCATCAGTTTGTGACCTTAAGCTCAAGCACAGTTAGGTTATGCAGCAGGAGATATACACAAAGCACACAAGCAAGTCCACCTGGGAATGACCGGAAAATAAAAAATTAAGGTTTTTGAGTTATTTAGTCAAAGTCTTTACTTGAATCCGATTGAGACACTGTGGCAAGACCTTAAAAAGGCAGTCAATGTGGCTGGATTAAAACAATTCTGCCAAAAGTCCTCTACAGCAATCTAAAAGTCTCATTGGCAGTTATCACAAACATTTGACTGCAGTTGTTGCTGCCAAGGGTGACACAACAAATTATTAGGTTTAGGTGGGGGGCGATTACTTTTTCATATGGATGATATAGGTTGCAATAGTCAAGGCAAGAGGTAATGAGGAAATGAACCAGGGTTTTGTGGCTTAAGAATAAACTGAAATAATTCTTACTAATATCACAGCAAATGGTCGGGACTGTTGGTTACAGAATGCGACAATCACAATGGCATAGGTGGACAGAAGCTGTGAGTTACAAAGCTTGTGCTTTCTAGGAGGTGTTTAGGAAGACTTGCATGTGGTTTGAGCAGAAAACGGGATTCAGCTATCTTGAAAAACTCTCGTCTCTCTCTCTATAAGCATTGTGCTCTTTTCACGACTTTAATAACCGCGATAAATAAGTTTATTTGGAAGATGGACACATGCTGTGCATGTTTTTAGAATGAGTTAAGAAGATTGTCTGTCTTTGCTACCACTGGAGGGAGATCTTGCACTATGGAGGCTAACAGTGACTGTGGTGGATGTGTTGAGATTATGGCCTTAAACTGATGGTGCAGTTGGGCGAATTTTTGTTTTAGCAGTGATTCAAGGTCATGATATAAAAAAAATACATTTATCCACTGCATATTTATAAAATATGTATGACAATTTTAATATATATTTTATATATAAATATAATAAAAGTGTTTGTTATACACCTTGACTGGCAATGATGGGGCAGCTCTTGCACTTTTATTCTCACTTACAGTTTGAAAAATCCAGTCAGGGATTGAATTGTCCATTATGCAGTCATTGATGAGAAAATCATCTACAAATCAGTGGGGTTTTGATGATACTTTATGGCTTATTTTCGGTTTATTGTCATAGCCTCTCCATGGGCAGTCCATGGGACCAGCTTTAAAGATCTGCGTGAAAATGTCCAGACCGGACTGTCTTTTCCCAGGTATAATACCACATATTCTGTAGATTATGCCTTGATTGTGGTCATAGTAAAATAACAATATCTGAATTTTGCAATTCTTTATGTATTGTCTTCCAGATGTATGGTCGATACACTCAGGACCTTGGAGTATACGCCAAAGAGGAGGCTGCCCGGATCCGTCTAGAAAAGGACCTGCGCAAACCAAGCCACGAGGACAAACCACGCGGGGCAGAGCTGAGAGAATATGATGAAAGTCGCTGTGCCAAATGCAGAAGTACGTATGAGCGTCCTCACAAGTGTGTGTGTGTAAAGTTCAGCATAGTTGGTGTAAAAACTAGACGTGCCTTGGGGACTTCTAGGTTAAAGGTAGTATGTGGGGGCTTGATCCCTATATTCAAGTTATATGAATTCAATGAGGATGATTAGGGGAGTAGGGATATTTTCAAGGCAAATCAAAAAAGATATCTGTATAAGCATGATAGAGGAAGTAGGCCTCCTGTCACTAAGTGTTTTTAGTTGTTGTTTTAAGTTGCCTATTGAAAGGTTCCACTCACACCTTGTTTTTTGGGTGTTTCCATCCTTCCCAACGGGTGCAGTTTTATTCTGTGCAATACCACAACATTATATATATATATATATATATATATATAGTGAGTTTAATGACACCCTATAAATAAAAGGTAATAAAAATGCCATTGGTAGGTTAGTAAATGTTTTGTATTATATTGGTATTTTTGCCGCTCTCCATAGTAATTTTCTTTTTATAAGACGTAAATAATTTTACTTAAACATGTAGTATTGAGTAGGGTGTTTTATTTTAGCTGGGAGTATTTGAATGCAGTTTGTAGGTGATGAGGGAGCTACCTAAGCACATAGACTGAGATACATCTGTAATTTTGTATGCACTTGCATGCATGGCTGCTTATGGCTGTTTCTTGTACATCCAATTTTCTTGCAGATTCCATATTCTGTAAATTCCACTTTTTAAGTGCATTGGTTCTTACATTAACCACTTTCTCCATACCCTGAATGACCTGTCTGTTGCACCCTTATAGAGGATTATGTGTAAAGGTGTTGCCAGTATGCGTAGGTACAATGCCTAAAGCTATGCTCGCAGGAGGTTGGTGTGTATGAACCACTGGCCTTTGTACTTGAAGATGCAATACTGTGACTTAAGATGTGGCCAAATATGAAATGGCCACTTAGGTTGTGAGGATTAATTTAATATGATGCAGAAATATTACACCCAGAATTGTACGATATAATTGTGTCTTGTGAATTAGACCTAATTTTGGGATGTCTATAAAAAATAATTCACAAAATACCATTTTTTTTCTCTGATTGTGACACCTTTGTCCATAACAGAATACCTAGCCACACGTGTCTGTATCTTGTATTGAGAACTAAACCTCCATAATATTATATGCTACCATAATCTTCCCTAGAATTGACACTTAACTTTTACTGGAACTGGAGTAAAAAGTCAGAAAAATGTCCTTAGTAAAAATAGTACCCTGATATGGAACAAAGTGGAATGAATGGGGTTCCCATTGAGTGTTTCATAACTAATACTTAGTATCATTCTACTTTGTTTTGTATCAGAGGGCACTGGTTCAATCATTTAAAATATTGCATATACTGAATCAGTGAACTCTGCATCTTATTTCACTAAGGGTGTTTTTCTTACTTTTTTTTTTAATTCCAGCTCCATTTAAGGTTGAGTTTTAATTTGAGTGAAGATTTTGCTTTTCCTTTGATAGCTTGTAACACGTTTGGACATAACCCTATTCGCTTAACACCTTTGGGCATAACCCTATTCTCCTACACGTTTGGACATAACACTATTCTGTAGGTTATGTTCCTATCTGCTCATTCTCAGGCTTGGTTTGTCCTCTAACAGGGAAAACATATTCTGTCTGATACCTAAACGTTCCTAGGTCCTTATTTTGTGTTCCATGTGTCCGAGCTTTTTGTGTACATTTCCTTGGTGCCCTTTTAGCTTCTTGCTTTGTGACCGTTGTAGGTTTGCTTTGCACACTTCCATTAGTTTTTGTTCCTGGTGCGCAGTTGTGCACATTTAGTGATCATTTTCTCAGTCTCCTGTGTGCACTTTCAGTGGCTCCTGCTTTATCAATCTACTAAGAAAGAGGTGAGAAACTTATTCATGCATTCTCTGTATATGTATATATGTTGAGCACTTTGATTGGCTTTTGCGATCTGCCATAAACTGGTACCTTGCATAAGTGTTTTCGTTTTCATATCTTGTTGGGTATACTTCCATTCACTTCTGAGCTGGCTATGCCTACCCCTTTTTCCATGTGTACCCAGTTACTCATCCACATGCACAACAACTTGGGCTTTCTTAGTGTATTGCTTGCCCTTAGTGCCATGTTTTGCATCTTCATTCATTGATTTGCACAATGTGGCTCTTGATTTTCCTGCCTACTATACGTACTGAATGGTTCTTGCTTTTTAAGTCTGCTACATGCACTCTCAGCAGCTCTTGCTTTTTCAGTCTGCTGTGTGCACTCTCAGCGGCTTCTGCTGTCTCGCGTTGGGGAAGACTGGATATTCCTCATTCTCCTGGGCTTGCTGATGGCACTAGTGAGCTGGGCCATGGACTTCACAATCGCTGTTTGCCTCCAAGGTGAGAATCAATGATTGTGTGCCAATGATGTTGTATTAATAACTCCACGTGTAGTATCTTTCAGTTCCTTCATTAAGTTCCAGGGTTATTCCAACTCTGGAATTTTAACAATTTCATGCAACTAACTAAAGAACTGAAATCTCAGAATTGTGGTGATCAAAGCAGACGTGTGGTCTGCAGCAGGTATGTTCAACAACCATCTAGAAGGTTAATGCTTGCCTCAATGTGGAATGTATTTGTCTTCATCAATGCAACCAAAATATTAAAATGACAATACATGATAAAGATTTTTAAAAAAATAAAGTAAAAAGGAGATGTGGGTTAGGGTATATCAAAAGTGTTTACTACCTAGAACCAGCCCCGAGATAAAATGACAAACCTAATTTTAATTCATCGCTATCGCAATATATCCAATCGGAAAACATGCGAGTATCCCGAGAAATATAATCAGAAGATAAAATTGGTTGTATATAAATCGAATAAAACTTATCTTTTAAAAAATTACACAAAATATATTATAACCACTATAATGAATCCTAAATACTCTTGCATTATTTCTTGTAAGTCAGATGAAGGCGATAATGCTTTAGTTAGATATCTATTTATTTTACTTCATACTAATCTATTTATTTTGCCAACATCAATTCATTGTAGTAATTATAATGTATTTTGTGTAATTTATTTTGTGCTGTAATTTATTAAAAGCAAAGTTTTATTTGATTTATTATAGGATGTCCAATCAATTTCATCTTCTGAACATATGAAAATAATTCTACAGTATTTAATCTGTCTGTAACTCATACACTACAAAATGCTTGTTTGTACGGTATATTATGACAGCTCTTACTTGCCCTGTGCAAGCACTAAATATGCTATGCAGACGCTGTATATTCCTTATTAGACGCTTGATTTGGCCCTCAACAAACCTCTGTCTGAAGCCTAACAATGGATGGAAGGTAGAATGACCACTTGTACAAGTCAGTAATTAATTATACATACTGGTATTAGGAGACCATCCACCTATGTTGCTATAATGATGTTTTTTACTCTTCATTCTGCTCTCTGTTAGTGATCTTGTGTTCTGACCATTGTCTTTTTCTTCCCCCTCAGCTCACAAGTGGATGTATGGTGGCTTGGAAAATAATGTTTTCTTGCAGTACTTGGCCTGGATCACATATCCTGTTGTGTTGATAACATTCTCTGCCGGGTTTACACAGATACTTGCTCCGCAGGCTGTAGGCAAGTGTGTTGTCTATGTATAGCATCATTCTATTGGACATTTATTTAAAAAGCAATGTGGAAACAAAACCATATCCAATCATTATAAGTTCAGTTCTTTTCAATGTGACATTGATTTTTTATGTATAAAGGTAACTCTGATAGTGATTATATTATCTAATTACCATAGTATCCAATACAAGTTTTACTATATTTTCCGCAACATATACTGTACATCCAAATTGCTCACTTTACAAAATCACAAAAAACTGTTTAAAAAAATATCTTATATATTGGTTATTGTAACTGATACCTCCTCTTATCTGCAACCTGAAAACTCCTTGCATGTTCCCCATCTGCTATAATCAAACAGGGAAGGGCTGATTGTGGGAAAAACAAATATTTTTTTTTAGTGGCGTTTAAGTGTAAGACTGACCCGTACCATAGGCAGAACCAGATCATGCCTTCTCAGTTCCTCATGGTCTGTACTTGTGCTGCTGGCTTGTCTTGTCCCATTTATGAATTCACTGCTCTCTCCCAGGTTCTGGTATTCCAGAAATGAAGACTATCCTTCGTGGGGTGGTGCTGAAAGAATACCTCACTATAAAAACATTCATTGCCAAAGTGATTGGGCTGACTTGTGCCCTTGGCAGTGGGTTGCCACTGGGCAAGGAGGTAAGTTCTATTGGTACATATAATAACCAAACGCTTAAAATGCATTTTGGACTTATTCATTTTATTGCATATATATATATCTGTGCAGGCATTCTATTGGTGTTGCACACTTCAGTCTCATTTTATTCAACCCTTTCTTCCGCTAATGAAGAAGGATACACGGTTCCTGGAAATTCGGTCTCATTTAAATCCAGATAATTTCAGCTTGCATACTTGAACAGCAGCCAAATACATGTATGCCAGTTAAACACTCTTTAAAAATCGCATTTAATTATTTTCATTTTTGTATTGAAAAATATGGTCTAGAGTGGCCCTTTAATACCTTTTTATGGCCACAAAATATCTAAATTTGTATCTATTTCGTGAAGCCAATTAAACCACATTCACCTATGATCTAAACCCTTTATTTGATAGAATGACTTGAATGAAACTGATGGTCTTACCTCATTTCCACAGGGCCCGTTTGTTCACATTGCCAGTTTGTGTGCTTCCTTGCTTAGCAAGTTCATGTCTCTGTTTGGAGGAATATATGAGGTAAGTTCTAACTGTGTATCTCTGTAAAGAGCGGACTCCTGCTGATTGAATGGGATATTGCACCTCTTACAGATGTGTTGATGATGAAGGTCCTCAAAATGTTGTGTTCTAACCCTCCCAAAATAAAGTAAAACATCCTTACTTACATCTAAGCATCTAGCCTTCTGGTTTTAGATCACAACCTCTTCTGCTCGCCTTCTTTGAATTAAACTTCCCTCCTGGTCTTTGTTAAATCCCTTTGTGTATATAAATGTTTCTCACATCTTCTTCTCTCCTTCATTGAGATATTGAGGTCCTTAAGTCTTTCCTGATAATATCCCCTTAGCACTATGAGGTAATACTATATATTTACTTGTACATAACTTGCTGTCATCTCAGAATGAATCGCGCAACATTGAGATGTTGGCTGCAGCCTGCGCTGTAGGAGTTGGATGCTGCTTTGCTGCTCCCATCGGAGGTAAGGTTCTTCTGAGCGTGGTCTTGAGGGAGGTGTATATGTGAATGATCTAAAAATTCAAGTCTGTGTTTAAAATGAGTTTCTGAATGTATAGAGGAAAGGGTGTTGGCAGGAAACAATGTTTGTAGCAATGCATCACCAATACATCTTTTACTCTAGGTGTCCTGTTCAGTATTGAAGTCACCTCTACGTTTTTTGCTGTAAGAAATTACTGGCGTGGCTTCTTTGCTGCCACATTTAGTGCGTTCATATTTCGAGTTCTCGCCGTGTGGAACAAAGATGAGGGTACACACCGCTCCAGATCATGCTGAACACTGTCAGGTCTTTCTCTGGTTCACTTTCTGCTGTCTTACTTTTACTATCTTTTTATTTAATTGTCTGCCTTTGTTATTAAAACCTACATTTGCTGCTGTTTCTGATTTCCCATCTTTATTTTTTCATTTTTTTTATTCTTCCTTTGGGTCATTTTTTATTATACCTTTCCTTTATTTTCTGGGCTTTATTATCTGCACATGATCATAATTACTTTCTTTGTCTATATAAGGTTCTTCTCATTTTTCTTATCTGTATGATTATTTTAGCATTATTTTGTGTTGCTATTTAGATTAATTCTTTTTCTGTGATTTCCTACTCAGAGACAATCACTGCACTATTTAAAACTCGCTTTCGTCTCGACTTCCCATTTGACCTACAGGAACTCCCAGCTTTTGCTGTGATTGGGTGAGTACTATGTGGTGGTACTTGAAGACTTAATGTTTAAGTCCTAAGTGAAAACTGCAATAAAACACGATGCCACTGCAGTGTACACGGTCATATGATAAAAAAATAATTTCTGAATGTAATTAGAAAATGTAGCCATCACTGATACCCACTTCATCGGGTGCATATACAGTATAAGAGAAGAAAAGAAATATATACATGATCTTGACAACATCACAAGTGGCACCTGTGCAACATACTCTGTATACACTATGTTTTAGTTTTGACACCCACAATACATCATATTTTTACTTTTTTATTTTGCTTATGTCAGTTTAGAAATATTGCAAGGTCTTCATGTCTTTCTATATTTTTTTCAGATTTTTTCTAGAATTGTCCTTTTTTGTATAAAATAATCCTGTGCAATCTGTGTTCTACTCCTACCTCCTGGTTCTCCTTTCTATTTTTCTATTGATCATCTAACATCTCCTTGCCATCATCTAGTTGCTATCCTGCTGGCCTTATATCCACAGATTCCACTACTTATATAAACAGATTGAACAGCAGTTTAGGGCCCCCGTTTATTTAAGGGTCCCTTCCTCCTTAATTGATATCACTATAGTGTATTTGGTTCTTAATAGAACTTTTACAGAAATCTAAGCCAAGCTTTCAAGTGGCCTCAAAACATAGAGCTGTCCCTTCTACAGTGACGTTCGTTCTTGCTTGTTTGACATTCTCTGGATCTTTCCACTGGTATTCTCTACAACTTATCCATCTCTGTCTGCCCCATTTTTCCTACTGATATACTTTTGTCAACTGACACCATTTTTCTAAATTACTTTGAAAACGTTAGGTGAATGAGAAGATTAGCTAGGTCCATTGCCACTGACCTACTGTCAAAATGCAACTTATCTCCTCCCTGACAGTCTGTCCTGCTATATCTTTTTTCTGGCTGCCCGTCTTTCTCGCTCTATTTTGCTAGTTGGCAGCTAATTGTTAACCAATAGTTACTTATTTCACTGATCTTCTGTTCCATTGGTAATCTTCAAATCGGTTCCAAACCCTCAGGATTGCCAGCGGATTTGGCGGTGCTTTGTTTGTGTATCTCAATCGGAAGATTGTTGAGTTCATGAGGAAACAGAAGACAATCAACAAATTTCTAATGAAAAAGTGAGTTACATGAGGAATAGCTTTGTGTGAAAGTTTATTCAGAGAGCACATTGAGTGATTTCATAATATTTTATTTTGGATAATAGTCTAATGACCTCACATAATCTCACCCATTGAAATATATGCACAGGAGAAGAATTAGGATGTGTATGGTATGGTTTTAAATTGGGGACAGTGTACAAATAACCCTTGCTTGAAATTCTTAGCCAAAACATAGAAAAGGCAACTTCATGAAACTGCAGAGGTGGCTGAGATGGTCCTTCTTGAGTCAATAAGTGTAGATGCATTTTGGTGGCCTTCCTTCCCCATTGTACTTATAATCCATGATCATCTGCACTGTGTTCATGTTGGATCCTCTCTACTATCAAATCTTGAACCAAAGCCCAATTACTCAGCGATAGCTATTGAACTCCCTACCACCTAGTATTTGTCAAACTCCAAATGTTGGCCTCTTTAAACTCTGTAAATGCAATACTGAATCTGAAATGAATGGCCAGAGCAGATAGTAAAAGATCCTAAGGATATTATTTATTCTTGTAGCATCAGTGGTTTGCACAGAGATTTACTGTGTAGGCAGGTTATGACAGACCTGATATGCAAGATAAAGGGAGCCTGCATATGCTGTACATACTGCGGTACAGTATGTTTGTTTGTTTGCCATTATATGATGTTGTTGTACCAGTTGTAGTCTGAGGACCACATTAGTAAAAGGGTACATAGCTGCTGAAGTCATGCTACGTTGGTGGTTTCTTCCCTTGCTGTCTTCTACAGTTAGATTGTTTGTTTCTCTGTCCTTCTGCTTTCTGACTCTCATCCTTTTTATCTTTGTCTTTCACACCCTTAGGCGTCTGCTGTATCCTGCTCTGGTCACGCTGCTTATAGCGTCCCTTACATTCCCACCAGGATTTGGACAATTCATGGCTGGACAGGTCAGTGCCTAGCTCTGGTGGGATGAAGCTAAAGGTAGAGGGAAGGATGCAAAGTTTCTTGTCACATCCTAACTGGCTGTTTGCATACATTTTAGCTAACACAGAAGGAGACACTGGTAACACTTTTTGATAACTGCACATGGGCTCAGCAGGGCATCTCTGAGGACTTTACGTACAAGGGTTTCACCAGCGCCTGGAAACACCCGAAAACCAATGTCTTTGTCACTCTGGTCATATTCATTGTTATGAAGGTCAGTGAGACACTTATGCAGTGTTCCATTGGACTGATATGTTTTATTGTAAAACATTTAACCTACCACTTATGTTTCAATCTAAACCTGAGACTTCTTAATGTGTGTCTAGTTACCCTATATACCCTCAAATGGTTTGCTTTGTTCTGCAAAGCCATTCCACATGTCAAGCACACTTTCTGTAAAGTATGACTTTTGCAATTAACAGTGTTAGGAATGTTTGTAGCTGTAAACATTCATCATAATCCACTTTATATATTACTTTTTCTCTGACCAATCATTCTCTCTCTCTAATAGTTTTGGATGTCAGCTCTGGCGACTACGATTCCTGTACCGTGTGGAGCATTCATGCCTGTCTTTGTGATTGGTGAGTTGTTGTCGGCCCCTGACAAAGTAACATATTTTTCATATGCAACTTTATCAGACCAGTGTCCTCCATATGTCACAATCTACACATCACATTTGCAGTTCATCTAGTGAAGCAAGCTGGGCTATACACCCTAAGGACATTAATGCCCTCATTTGCAGTTTATTTATCCATGCAATCATTTTGTTTTGCTTTTTTGTACATTTCTTGGTGAGGGTGGAATTAGGCTTTTTGGTCCACAGGCTCCAAGATATGTTGGCACACTTTACATTGCACTGTGGATTTCCACTTTAAAAGCAGATGGTTATGCATATGTAAGATAAACTGGGATTTGTATCAAGATGTGAGTTGGCAGAACATTTTATTTCTGCTATTTGTGCAAACTGTTTAAATGTGCAACAGTGAAACTTCTGTTAAACTTCTGTTAAACTTCCATAAATAGATTATATTATACATCACTTTTTAAGAGGGGGCTTGTTACCAGTCCCGCATTGTAGTTTGGGTTTGGTTGCAGATTTATGAGGCATGGCAGGTTTTGCTGATATAGTGAACGCATGTCATTTGATCCATGATCACTTTGGCAAAGTCTACATGCGCTGATCAGTTCAGTCCTACGCAGGTCAGATTGCAGCAGAACCTAGTTGTACATAAAAGTTTAGAAATCAATGTGTCTTTTTTTCCCCATAGCATACTAGCCCTGACAAGGGTAACGTCAAGGTCGACTCTTCAAATCTTTGATTTGTTTGTCAGGGTCCCACCTGTGTATGCTTTTATAGGAGCAATGTAGAATAAGGTGGTTACGCAAAAATGAATCCAAATAGTAAATCTTTAATCGGACTGTTTCAATGTTTTGAGAGAGCACAGAACCACATTACCAGGATATAACATAAATAATACATATGCAGACAAGTAAATATTCAGATACCCGTGACCCACCTATATATGCTGCCAGCACTCCTTATATGAGAGGTGATTCACAGATTCGGATACCCTAGTTCCAACAGTGTTCTGGCGTCTTGGGGTTAAATGTAATAAATCATATATTCTTTCTCCCCTGTACCTAATTCTGTTAAAAGGTTTGCATATGTGTCTTTCCACCAATTTTAGCGCAAAGTAGTAAAAGTGACAGATTTGCCATGGTAAATAATGGAATGCTCTTGACAGTTGCTCCACTGTTGTTCCATGATTTCTCTTAATACATACCCTCTATGTCTCAATGTGCATTCTCAATTGAATTAACCTTTCGATTAGCTCCAACAACGCCAGAGCACAAGTACACACATACAAAAACACGAATATATTCATATGGTGAGTGTTTTTAGTGTGCTTGAAGTAAAGATGAATATGATCCATTTTCGTCTGTTTTGTGCTTTATTGATCCTTTTTGAACTCTCATCAGTAATGCAATTTCTAAGTGTCCGTCTCAAATTGCCATCCCTGCAGGTGCTGCGTTTGGCAGGTTGGTTGGTGAGAGCATGGCAGTATGGTTTCCAGATGGTATTCATACTGATGGAAGCACATACAGGATTGTACCTGGGGGTTATGCGGTTGTTGGTAAGGACTCAAAGCTACGCTAAAATAAAATTTCTCCTATTTTATAGGACTTTTAATTATCCTTTGTTTTTCCCTCTATGAACTAGGTGCTGCAGCTCTTTCTGGAGCGGTGACACACACAGTGTCCACAGCTGTCATTGTATTCGAGCTTACAGGGCAGATCTCTCACATTTTGCCCGTCATGATCGCTGTCATCTTGGCAAATGCGGTGGCTCAGAGCCTGCAGCCATCACTCTATGACAGTATTATTCGTATTAAAAAATTGCCGTACTTGCCAGAACTAGGCTGGGGACATCAAGAGTAAGTACATCCTTTTGAGATGCAATGATAGTAGTAAATGGATACAAAAGATGTATTTCCTTTTGATATGTCATGTTAATACAGGGTGCAAGAGCTCTGATGTATTGGGGGGCCTTATATTAAAATGGAGGCAGCATGAGAGGGGAAAATGAAACTTCTGTCAGAGTGTTTTGATTGTATTGTTGTGATTTATGGAGCGCCTGCATTGTTAAGGGTGCTGTAGGCCAAACTTTGAATTGATGTTTTGAAACAATGTGCTATATCGTTGGTCAAGGTTGGTCAATTGTTGTTGGTCAATCCTCCAGGCCTGACTAGGCCCCATATAAATAATAAGAGTAAATAATGGTAGCATCTAATGGTTGTAAACCTCTGACCAGGAACACCAAGGCACTGCTGCGGGTATGAGGGGCCTTAGCTTTAGGACATGTACTATGGAGTACTACTGGAATGTAAGATGTAAGGGTGGAAGTGGAGGGGAAAATCAAATATGTATAATAAGGCAGGAGAGAAAACAGGACAATGTGTCCTCTCCTTTAGTGCAGCGATGTTCCATGAAGGATTTGGGAGAAAGGATGCTACTGACCACTGTATGTATTTGAATGTATATTTTTTGTATCTACAGGAGGTATAATGTACGGGTTGAGGACATAATGCTTAGAAATGTCCCCTTTGTGACTCTGAATTCAAAGTACCGGGATCTTCAAGAGCTGTTATCAAACTGTCGGTTAAAAAGCCTGGCTCTGGTGGAGACTGCATGTAAGTTTCTTTTTTTTTATGTGAGAGGAAAGTCTCCTTTGTAATTTCTGGCTATATGAGTTGCTCTATAGTTAACACTACATGACATGGGCCATGACTATAATGGACATTGAACTTTTGGATTGGTGCTAGGCCACGGTACAGTTTTTCAGAGGGAAGGGATACCTCATGGAATGTCCCATTTCCTAGAAAAAAATCCAATAAAATTGTATCTGTACCAATAGGCTTATAATTATTCCCAATACAAACTCTGGAACGTACTAAGCACAGTAATTAATTAAAACCTGCATTTGAACACATACATTGGGGCATCATTCGAAAGTGGCTGCTCTGTATGTGTCTTTGGCTCCTGGCAGATGCCTCTTTTGCCCTGTAGCAAAGGGCGGAATATCGTCTGCACAGCTATTTTTTGCCTTTTTAATGTAGTTTAAATAATTCCGGGGGATGTTTATGCAGCTGAGCTTCCTTTGCTAAACTATCATTTCTTCAGTTATAAGTGTTTCTCTGGGGCTTTTAGCAACTGTACAACTTATTTGATACTAAACATAAACTATGTCAGGGCAGCCTTGCTGTTATAAATATGTGTATGGAATGACTCTGTGGCTAAGCTTTCTATTTTAGTGTTTGATCATATACACTTATTTGTTTGTTTAAAAAAAAAAAGGCCGCACCAGCCCTATTTTCACATCAAATAAAATGAATAAATGGACTGATGTTCATATAATATATGTGCAATTGCCTGCTGCTTTTCCGATTGCTTTAACACCATATTTACTCAGGGTGTTTTGTGCCCAAAAACCTTTAGACTTTATAATTTTTATAACTGTTTCCTTAACCATATGTCTCCTTTTTTAATTTTTTTGTGTACCTACACAAATGTATATATTGGGGGGGGGCTTCAAAAACAGAGCTTTTCTGTTGGTACCATTTCTTAAAAAAACCATATATATAATATATATTATACTATATATATATATATTAATATATATATATATATATATATAGTGTTTTTTTATGGTTACGGGGCACTAAATGAAACATGTCGGTTGCCTTATTCAGACTGCAAATCTTAAAATTCTGTGAGGCCTGTATCTCATTTGGGACTGTTTTGCAGCTCGCCAACTCAAAATACCACTGCAAAAGTACGTATTTTTGGAGAGAAGACAACCTAGGTATTTCACTAGGAGCTTTTAGACCTTATTGGCCACCAGTCTCGGGCAAAGAGAGCCATAACATCTCATTTGTTTGCACAGATTACATGTTACTGCAGAAAAAACCCACCAGAAAATATAGGTTTCAGAAGTACCCTGCATGCCTAGGTTTTTGGATATTTTTTAAATGTACTGGATGCCTTACATCACACTTTTATTTCGCTGTGTAACAGCACACATAAAGGGGTTAAACAATACTTTGTACAAACACAGTTTAGATAAAGATGCATTTCATCGAGAATGCCAGCCTTCAGCTTTTCTCATGCACCCGCTATTGTGGGCCACAACTACCATTAGCTTGGCTGATAAAAGCAAAGGTTGGCGTCTAAAAAAGAAAGAAAGAAATAGATGTTGTTAGGCTTCTCATTCCTCTGACGAATCAGCAGCACTCATTCGTTGAGAACGAGATGTATCTTTTCATAAAGGAATCCTGTGTGAGGAGGGGTAGATTCCATTGGCCTTCGTTGACTTGAATTTGTATTACGAAATTGGGGGACTAAGCTGCTCCTTTTAAGTTTTTAGATGGTCGATGGCTTTCATAATTATACAAATACCTGGACAATACCAGCCCCTGTCTGAAGACCTTTTCATTAAAAGAACAAGAGGTCATCCAAAAACATTCTCTACAGTAATAACTGTAATGATATGGAATTCACTACCTACATTTTTCTATCAAATTCAAAAGATGCCTTTAAATACGTGCAGAGGATTTTTAAGCAAAGAAGAATATATGGGGATAAAGTTGGCTATAAAGACAGGATTAGTTATAATGTATTGAATCCTGTGAGATATAATTTTTGAGTAAAAAATTATTTTTTCTCTCTTTTGAGGCACAATTGGATATCGATTCAATATGTTTTTTTTATTGTTTTTGTGTCTCTTCTTCTGGATCAACAGTAAGGTTGAACTTGATGGACTTGTTGTTTTTGGAGTAAATATGGACTAAGATCTGAAGCAGGAGCTGCCTAATTTTAATTATGTTGATGATAAAAAAATTGTGTTATTTATAAAAACATCAAATGGTAATGATATGACTCTATACAGTGTCGGTTCTGACATGACCGTGTCGGTGTTATGCACAATGATTCTCCTTTTATGCATCCAGCCGGTTTTCTTGTTACCATAGTAACTGAAAATGCCTGGTCACCACAGCAACAGGAACACGAGTTGTATACTTTTCAGTGATCCTCTCGCTGTGCGGCATAACAATTTTGTGTGGGGGTGGGGCGGCTTTACTTAAATTCTGTAAAAATAGTAGAGGTGTGGCTGGAATTTATATTCAAACTTTTGAACTGAAAATAATACTACAGAGGATGTAAGCAAATCATCTCCAACCTAGGCGGCATGGACATTGGTGTGTAGGCTGCATAAGCACATGCCTCATTAGCGTTGTATGCGCACCATTGAATATCGATAATGGAGCGGTTAGTTTTGCATTTGGGATTCCTCTAGTATAGGCATAATGTGATCTGCTATTTACTGTTATGTCATTTTATTGAAATTGGAAAATATATGTGTGTTGCATGCAAACATTTTTGGAAAAGTGATTTTACAAAAGAAAATGAAACGGCACATTTACGTAGTTTGCGTTATTTAGTCATACCATAAGAGTACTTTATACATTCTGGAACATATTGGTTTTCCAGAGGTGGATTAGATGAGGAAACAAATAGCATTTATTTTCATGTACTCATTATTTTTGGCATAACGTGGACGAAAACCACAGAATCAAGGACAACAATAATCTACGGTTCTCTGTAATAAATATAGCTCTTGGGGATTTAATGGTTTCTAGTGCAGACTAATTGAATTAAAGGTCTTGGATGATGTAGGCAGCTGATACTAGAAAGTGCATAGACAGCAATTAACTATATTAATAAAGTATATGAAACGCAATCTCCGTTCCAGCTAAAGGGCTGTGAATATTCTAGTTACAAACTCTACAGTGGATACAGCTTTTGTTTGGATTTATAATTCTTGAGTGCCATGTAATACACAACACGGCAATAGGTTTCTCATCAATTTGCGGTAGACTTGTTCATTACTCTGTCCTGCCGTCATTACAGGTGCCTACTATATTGGAACTGTTAATGTTCCCATGGGCCAGCTGGTGGTAAGGAGCTGCATACACTCTTGCGTTTGATTAACATCTCCATTGGAACTGTTAATGTATCTTAGTTTCTAGTAGAGTGAATAATTGCAGGGTTAAACCTGACACGATTTTAGCATTAGCCATCGGTGGAGAATACATGTTTAATTCTTGTTGGTACAATTATGAAGTCCACATCAGGGATCTGATCTGTACCAGACGTTGACATGACAGACATGAGGTACTACCTTGTAGGTTCTTGCTGTCTTTCAACAACTGGATTAAAATGCTTCAAATATTTTTTGCTTTCCTGTCCGTCTGTAAGGTGGAAAAGTATTTCTAGTTTTATACAAAGCAATATATACACATTCAGTTTAGTATCCCATGATAAAACCTGCATATGTAGCAAGCATTTGGAGAAAAAATAATAAGGTACACCATCCCTTTGCTCCTGCGATTACTTTGTTTTGCCGCTTGCTCTGTGTGCTCATGGTTTGTATGGAGTAGAAATTAAAGGTTGCATCGGACAAGGAGAAAGCACAAAATAACACTTAATGACAAATACAGAGCTGGTCAAATGTATCTGCCATTTGGGAGTGAGAAATATTGAGTCACATTTATATACTTTTAGTAGCCAAGAAAAGTTCCTACAGATCAAATTCGAGGATCACTTTCCTTTCATTCTAGAGTCCATGGTCTTGTTGGGCTCCATTGACCGCTCTCAGCTGATGTCTCTGCTGCGGTTTCAGCTCAGCACAAAACGGCGCCTGCAGCAACTTTTTGACATAGAACACGGGGGAAAGAAACCATCTGAGAGCACTGTGCGATTTCAGGTCTGCATCCATGTTCTGTGTGTGTCAGCTGTTCTTAGTAGTAAATGTGAGCTCTGCATAAACAATCATATTCTTCAAAATTGTTGAATCTTTTACATGAGGAGGGCCCTTTTGCATTTTTTTAAAGACATGAAGTCTTGTTTTTTGTATGCATGCTCTGTATATTCAGTATTGAATGGAGTATTTATATATGCCAACTGTTTCTGAAGTGTCGGAAATGGAAATAATAAGCACTATTCATTCAGGTGTCCAGAGCGTTGTGTTGACAATTAGCAATGGAATCAAACTTCCTTACTATTGAGGCTTCACCTTCTTTCAAAAGATCACCTGGTTCAGGAAGCCTGTGTATAATTCTATAAATGCCAATTCAGGAGTTATGTGTAGCAGCTTTAAGTATGCATCTAGTATGTTTTAATTATTTTTATCCCACAGATAGCAACAGAGCAGACCACATTTTCACCATCTCGGGGAGAGAGTCGAAAACCTCTAAAGCCAGCTCTTAAGCGAAACACCAGTAGCATGTCTGACCAACAACCAGGTGTGTTAAAGGGCTTGGCATAAGCATGCCAACCCTTACAATCGAAGCAGGAGAGAGAACTTTAAATTTTCTTTCTGTACAGATGATTCAGAAAACTCTGTGAATGCCTTGAAGAGCATCTTCTGTGCCAGAGATTTCAGCGATCAGATAGAGGTCAGAACCTATACCCTACAACTATGCCTTTCACCCTTCATTGCCGATTGCTTCTATATATTTTTATTGCTCTTCATTATACCTTCTGTTTGACCTTCATCCTCTGTTTTTCTGCAGTTTAACACTGTTCGTCACAGCCCCTTCTTCATTCATACTCACAACTTAGTTCCCATCATTTTTTTTCTCCTATGTTGTTGCTAACACAAAAGTCTCCCGTGAATCCTGAGTCTCCCACAAAATTAAAATCCAAACGACCACATCTTGGCATGGGGGTAAGTGCTGGAAAGCTCCATAATCTGTACTAGGACATATAATGAAGTAAAAGTTAACTGATCACACAAATATGTAGTAAATTATGAAAGGCACTGTATAACAGGGTAGCCAACAGGTAACTATCCAGCTGTTGTTGAACCACATCCTCCATGACGCTTTCTTAGCAAACATATTTGGTGTTGTGGCCTTGCAGCAGCAGGATGGCTGTTGTCTCGCACTGCCAGGGAAAGTTAGGCATGATTGGGGTGAACATTTTTGTGGTATGTTCTTTCACATGTGTCTGGGGAAAATAGGAAATGAAAAAATGGCAGAATCTAGTCTCCCAAATTCTTATGGGCTCTTAAACATTTTACTGCACTCAGCGCAGTGCTTCCCACTGAATGCAGGAAGTGTACTTCAGTATGCTTCCCGCACATGTGCTGTAGCGCTTCTATTGAAGTTAGTGGCAGCAGAACTCCAATTAAGATTAATGGCAGCCAATCAAAGTTTAGCTGGCATACATGTGATTGGTTGCTGACACTGCCAATGATTTCCGTTTGAGTACTACGTCTTATCCTACCTTTTTCCAGTAGGAACACACAGGTGAAAAAAGAAAGACAAAAGTCTGATTTAAAAAAAACTATAACCAAAAATTACCAATGCATAAATGAGTGGAGTAAAATGGAAAATTAATTTTACCTGGAACTAGGGCTGGGTGGTCTTTTAAAGGTCAGGAACACCTGTTATTTTCCCAGCTATCAGTGACACAAATTGTACTTGTTTTTCATCTTGACAAGCAGCAACACTGAATCCTGGCGCAGGTTCTCCATGCATTCCCCTTAGTGCTTGCTTAACACCCCATTAGTTAGAGAGCCAAGTCCATGTGTCTCTGCAGAGATTTTCTGCGGGAACACACTGCACAGCATAGGATGGTTGGAGGGGGACTTTCATTAACACACAAAACTGTTAGTGGAAAAACAAATACCCTACTTTGGGTTGTTTATGTAAAGGGATGTGGCATGATCTCCAGCTCATTTTTGTGACTATACACTTGTATTAAGATTACTTTGTTACAGGGAGAAGACATGGAAGAGATGGACACCATGACTCAGTCACAGGTGAGTGATTTATTGGAAAAATTAAAAGAATCCCTTCAATGTGGCTAATTTTGGTGATTTGGTGTGAGATAAGGTTTCTCGGCGTGTGCAGTAGTTATAGCCTCATGGGCACTGCCTGCTGATTAGGGACATTTCAACAATGGGATTTGTGTGTTAGACTGGTACTTGTTTTTCTAACAAATACTGAAGCAAAAAGGGGCTGCTTGGTTACTACTAGCATGTTGCCTGATATCATAACTCAAGGCTGGGCTCAGGACTGAAGTCAGTGGCATCTTGTCAATGCCTTTGGTAGGGGATGTTATTTATATGGCGGGGGTTTTGATTTCTCACTTTTTTAATCAGATTTTAGAATGGGAGGAGGTTCAACTAGATGAACCAATCAATTTCAACAACTGTAAAATAGACCCGGCACCCTTCCAGCTGGTGGAAAGGACCTCTCTACACAAGGTACTAAAATGTCACAGCGCGATCCTTTGTTTATATTTTTTGCAACCTTGCAGGCCACTGCAACATGTAGTTTTCCTTTTATTTTCTCTTTTTTCCTAATCCAAGTTTCTATCCCTTCTACTCCCTTTTAACTAAATATCACTCCAGTATTATTCACTTACAGTCATCCTTTCCTTAGGCACACACAGTTTTCTCCTTACTTGGGATGGACCATGCGTATGTGACCAGCATAGGACGCCTTATTGGAATGGTGACACTGAGAGAGGTAATGACTTTCAGCCCAAAAACACAGAAGAAAAGGGAAATATTTCATAACTGTTTAGCAATGGAAGAGGCGGTGTAACTCCATGTGAAAGGTCTTAGAAGTAGTAGGTGGACATATGCATGAATGGTATATCTATTGTGCCATGTGATGTCACTGATATGCAATGCACGTGTAATACTTAATGCTTGGATATTGTAAATATTTCAAGGGCACATTCTTATATTTACAGCTCCGTAAGGCCATTGAGGGTTCAGTGACTGTCAAAGGAGCAAAGGTGCGCCCACCTCTTGCAAGCTTCAGAGACAGCGTAACCAGTAGCAGCGAGACAGAGACCACTAATATCACCAAATTGTGGGAGAGGAGTCGTCGTCATCTCCTTCCTCGTGAATCCAGTCCATCTGACAGTGATGATAAATGACACAGTGTCTTTCATATCCTCTTGATCTCAAGCTCATTCACCACCCTGCCATATTGAGGATGATGATGTGATATGACCTTCTTGCTCCTCTGTGTCACACAGTGTCTTCCACTTGGAGCACAGGAGGGATGCAATAGTTTGGTTACTATTACTTGATCTACCTTCTAGAGTGCTATATTGCTTCCCACCGAGGTGAACTCCAAGCTCGTGATGACCAGAGGAATTTAGCACTAGATGGGGCATTACTATCTTGTGAACAATGTGACATAACTGAAGAAGGTCTGCCATAAATCCGTTTCCACACTCCCTACAATACAGTTATTTGAATGGGGAAAGTATAACGCCTGCAACTAATTTTTTATAGTGATTAATAAAATAATTGAATGCATTGCATTGCACTGTCAAGCAGCCTTGGTGGTATGAAGATGGAAGAACCCCACCACTGCCTCAGCGACATAGGAAGATTATGTTTTGTCGGCACTGCAGGGGTAAAAAGGAGCCTCAGTATACTGAGATGGGAAAGCCATGCAAGAAGAGTGACATATTCTATCAATGCTATGGATCAGCCATGTCCTCGTGAATATGGGGACACAAAAGGGACCTGCCACTTGACTCCGGAGCATGCAAGATCTGCCATGTGTATGTGAATCATAGTGACTGTAATATAGACGTGGCATATCTCCAAGTCTGTGACCTCACCTGTTCTGGGATAAAATTGATGTCACTTTTCTGAAACCAGGTGGCTAAAAACACAAAAGCACATGTCACCTTAGAAATGAAAATTTAACCTACAAATGCTTTTGGGACTTGAGGCATTTAGGAATTTCATGTATTTTGCATTAATGCACATTTTAATTAAACAGAATATAAACAAACCTAGTAGATGAAGTTATTTATTAGCAGGATTGCTACTATGCGTGCATATAAACACATGTATTTCACGTAAGGTTTTGGGTTTGTTTTTGTTTTCTTTATAAATTGGGATAGAAAGCTTTAAGGGTCACATTTATAAGCAGCTGAGCATAATTTCCTGATCACAGAACAATAGTGATACCAGATCTATATTGTAACAGTATCAGAACAGACTAGTGACCGCAAAACCATTGCTTCTTTCTGAGGATGACACAGTTGAAAATTACCTTCACTGGAATGACCGTTCGAATGTTAACTGATCTGTTGATGGGTATTTATTCTTTATTTTAGTCAGGTGTAGATTGAAGTTCTGGCGACTCTAGAAACAATATATAGGGGAGAGCACATAATATACCACAGTCAAAGCTGGGGGCATTAGTAATTTCCACCATTAAATCATACCACTGAAGAAAAAATATATATATATATGTATATATGTGTATATATATATATATATATACATATGAAAAACATACTGCAAAAAGTAATGTGCTATGGAATCATACTTTTTTGTTATTGGACTAACAAACGTAATAACATAATACTGACACCCAAATGCACACACCAGGACAGGCTCTGCCACACCCCAACACACACCAAGAAAGGCTCTGCCTCACTGACACCCAAATACACACACCAGGACAGGCTCTGCCACACGACATCCAAATACACACAGGGCAGGCTCTGCCACACTCACACCCGCACACACACAGGACAGCCTCTGACACCCAGATATGATTGCTCCCAGCCAGCACTATTTGCATTAAGGCCCCCAGCAAGCCCCTCCCTTTATTATTTATTTATGTGATGGCCCCATTACATATACACATTAGATATGCATTTTTAACTACATAATTAGTACTTATCTCTTGTAAGTAAATAATATGATGAAATAACAGCTAAACTGGCAGTTTCAGACTCTGCTGCTGATATATATTAATATTAGCCCCTGCTGCCGATATATATTAACCCCTGCTGCCGATTTTTATATATATATATATTAGACCCTGCTGTCGATAGCTGGTATAGATCAGCACATTAACACACAAGCCCAGCTTTGCATGTATAGATCAATTGAAATTCACTTGTGAACTCAGCACTGAAAGTATAGATCAAATAAACAGAATCAGACATACAAATTTGTATTTGCAGGTATACAATAATAAATGGAAACTGCATTGCAGGTATAAATCAACTGGAAAGCACATGTAAACTCAGCACTGAGGATATAGATCAAACAAATACATGGAAACAGCATTCCAGGCAGCTGAATAAGACATTCAAACCCTATATTTGCAGCAGAGAAACTTGGCCAGAATTGTTTAGCTGCATCTCCTGATTACGGAAATACCCCACATCCTTATTTTGTTTCTTCTTTATAGAGGGCCATATCCATCCCTTACATATAGTACCCTATAGAGTAGAATTTTTTATACTTATGGCTTAATGGGTTTGGGGGTTGTGAACAGGGGTTATACCTTTCAGATGTTTAGGGCAATGGAATGTAAGGTATTTTTGTATTTTTTTTTATTCGGTATGGTTAAAGGTCCTCTTAGGGGCCTCTTGGACATGTTAGTAATGCCAGTGATGTAACAATGACATCACATAGCTCACTTTATTGTTTTTTTTCATTATTTACTGTATTATTTTAGTGATTTAATTTTTATTGTTAAAACAAATCACCAACACTTTTTTTTTTGGCTGATTTGTTTCAACATATGAGAAGAGTAATGTTTCTCACTCTTCTCATATGTTGAGAAGAGTGAGAAAAAAGATTGGTCAAGATTAGTAACAGCTCAGCCACGAATCGGTAGGCCATGCACACTCACAGAGCGGGGCTGCCAAGTGCTGAAGAGCGCAGCGTATAAAAATCACCTGTCCTCTATAGTTCCAAATTGCCAATGGGAGCAACATCAGCACAAACGCTGTGTGCTGGGACCTTTTTTTGTTTAATATATTTTTATTGATTTTATATAGCATACGGAGATTGACAGTTCATAGCATCACAATTGACAAACATGACAACAATGGCCAAGTCCAGCATTATGTTTAGGTTTGAGGTTCTCCGTCCACGCCAGAACGGGTGGTTGTTGGGGCAAGACGAATAAGCTGTGTTTCTTCAATAAGAGCGTTGGTATCTAGCATTACATAAATCTCCTCTGTTACATTTGTATACATTTGTAAACATAAAACCTTAAGAATTAAACATTAGTGACAACTCTCTAACATACTTGTTTGCTACTCTGTGCCCAAATTGCTTTTGTTGAGTGTAGGTTGTTTTGAATTGGTCACCTCTCGGGGAGCCCACTCCTGTCCCCAGGGCTGCTTGGATTATCCAGAGTCCAGGTCCAGGTCATCCAGGTATTTCAGTGCTGAGCAGCTGCCCAGAGTTCAGACGTTGCACCCATGTGAGACATTTCTATTCATTGGCTGCCCCTCTAGATGCGTGAAGCGTGTTTTCCCACTATCCCTGTCCGGTCCATTCTTCCAACCCATTCTCAAATAGCGCGGGCCCAATTCTGCCTCCAGTGCCTGTGTATAATAGCTTTTGCTGCACTGAGCAGGTGAGTTACTAAAGATTGTTTATATATCCCTATAGCACTCAAAGCTTGGATATGAGGTGTGTTTTAAAGCATAGGTAATTACCGTTATTACCATATGTGTAAGTTTGATCGTGAAATGGTTAAACTGGTTTTCCATGGCTGAGCAGATACATGCATGCTGAAGATCACTATGCGCAATGCCAAGGGTCGCCAGGGCTGGTGTAAAAGCACACCAACGGACTCTGGAAGAGCAGAGATGTGTTCTCTGGAGTGATGAATCATGTTTCGCTACCTGGAAGTCTGGTGGAAGAATCTGGGTTTAGCAGATGCCAGGAGAACACAATGTACTGGAATGCATAGTGCCTACTGTAAATTTTGTGCAGGAGGGATAATGATCTGGGGCTGTCTTTCAGGGTTTCTATAAAAAAGAGTAATGTCAATGCTACAGCTCTGTATACAAAGCAAGGTCCAAAAAGGTATGGTTTGACGAGTTTGGTGTGGAGGAACTATAGTGGCCCACACAGAACCCTGACCTTAACCCCACTGAACCCCTTTGGGATGAATTGGAAGTGCAAGCCAGGCTTTCTCATAAGCCAGTGCCTGACCTCATAAATACTCTTATTTTGGCTGAATGGGTACAAATTCCCAAAGATACACTCCAAAATCTTGTGGAAAGCCTTCCCAGAAGAGTGAAGGAGCAACTCCATATTAACGGTTTTAATGGGATACCCAACAAGCTCATGAAAGTGTGTGTGACTGTTCACATACTTTTGGTCATATAGTGTATATATAGAATTCTCTAAATGGTTAAAAAAGTGTTAAGGAGCAGTCCTAATGGTAATATGTATGGACAGAAGAACTGAGTAGAATTTATCAATGTTCTGTGCATTCTTAACTATAGCAGTTACATTATACTCTCAGCATTCGTGGTATATCCATATATATATATCATTGTAATTTTGCATTGTTTTTTTTCATAAATTAAGACATTTTGGGGTGTTATTTTCAAGTGCGTTTGCACATTCCATTGACTGAACCAGTTTTCACCCAGCTCCATTTCCTATGGTTCTACACTTGGCCCATTATCATGTCCCTTACATTACCTGTTAATATAATTAAGTTATTTTTTTGTGTTATTGCTAAAGTGGGGGCATCGGTGTGTGTGAATTATATGACAAAAGTACAAATCTCCAAAGTCTTGTAGCATTACCTACATGCCCTGTGTGTTTTATGAATATAAGTGACCAATAAAATATAAATGTTAATATAGTTGGAGAAAGAATTAAGTTTCAGATGATGGTTGGACTACTGACATATGCTAGTCAAGCTTAGTGCCCTAACTCCCGAGAACCCACTTCATCAACAATCACCGTACTTAAACTGTGGCTAGCTGAATGGTTTGGGTAGCGACATATTCAGTATGTTTTATTCATTGTGGCTTTCTGGAATAGTAACCTTGTGTTTCTTCTGATACCATAACTGGTAATACTAGGTAATGAAACGGCACGTCTGAGTATAATTCCCGATAATGATGGCCAGTTTTGCATATTGTCAATAAATCAATATCATTTAAAGATACACATGCTACACATTTTCATTTGTTCCTTACTTGTATGCAAATACTGTCTTTGTGGTGGGGTACAGGAGTTACACATGTAATACTTACTCTATATTGATATTAGAACATAAAATGTGAATAGTGGATTAAATGAAAAGCAATAATTTCCAGAGTAGAGTTTAAGACCCAATCCAAAAGGATTCAGACCCTAACTTCTGACATGCATGTCAGATAAGAATGTGTTCTCCTGGTTCTGTAAATGCAATATCTAGATATGAACTTTGCTTTACTTATATAGGGGCATGAGTTCGATTCATGCTGAGAAGTGAAATATGGTATTTGAACCTGTGTTAATAAGTGAACGTATCACCTAAGAAAAGCTGGTCTTGTTCCCTTCTTGACAAAATAACAGGTCGCATGTGTATGCTATATATAATAAACAAATCTATATCATAGTTGAATGGGCAAACATACAGGTACTGTGCAAGTGGTAGACACGGCAGTAGGAAGAACAGGTGGATGAGAGGATGGCGACTTACTGCAGAAAAGGTGATAGCTAGGCTCCAGATGCTGGTGGCTACTAGATGTATAAGAAGCTTAATGGACCTTTACTATTCCTCCTTGGCTTAGCTGTACTAGGGGAAGTTAGTGGAGATTGGCAAAGTGAAACCTTATGAACCAACGTTACTCTGAATATTTGACAGATCCCTGGTAAAGGCTGCTTTTGCGTGAGGTTGCTTATGTTTGACGCTCTAGAATCAATATGAGTCCAGAACTACATGTGTATTTTTTCCTGATTGTAGATCTTTGTCTTACCTGTTTTTATCTACAGAAGGGCAAGCTTGTTGAGGTGTGGCACAAGCTCAGACAGATCTTCCAGTAGTGTGCTGTTAAGGAACATCAGAATCACAATATAGAACCTAGGCCCTGGTGTAACTAATGGAAACTGCAACAGTAGCTCTTGATGTTAAGAATTACAGATACTAGATGATCTGGGTACCTTTTAGTGGACGTTATCAAAATCATCACCGGTAGTGATCACTATAAATACAATGGTACTTATCTTCCCCATATGTTTAAGAAAGTTGCAGCACTGAATCTCCTTGTAGGCTACGGTGTAATCACAGATATTTAACATTAGACAGCGAGTCTTCAACTATACCGACGCTTTGAACAATAATAGTGTGTTGGCGTAATGTACCAACACGCAGCGGCTCCTTGACCTTGTATACTTTACCTGATGAGTACCTAACGTCACCTTACACCTTCTTATCAAATCAGAGTAAATAGTTGATGTTTTGTATCTAAAACACGGGGTTTGTGTTATCCGAAAAAGATCAATGGAACTTTATTCATGAAGATTGTAAGGTTGTTTGAGCAGGGGCCCTCCTTACCTCTCGTTTCTGTAAGTCAAATTGTTATGTTATACACTGTTATGTCCTGTTTGCCCATTGTACAGAGCTGCGGAATATGACAGCGGTGTCAAAAAATAATAATTTTATAACCCTGCTTTAACAAAGTTTATATCATGGTGTAAAGAACTCTGTTGTGATGCTCCTTGTCGTCTGGAATCACTTACCTTGAAATTGTCCCTCTGACTGGAAACAGAACTTGCTATGTGCCCGTTTATTAGCAAAATTGGCAGTTATATTTGTACCCTTCCTCAATTGGCTCTGTTTTTCTCCACTTCCTGGGTGACACAACTGTGTATCTGCACTTCATAACAACACTCACAGCGCAGCTAAGCAGTATGTGTTAGATATGTGTGCCATGAATAGGCATCACATTGTGTTAATAAGCAAACCAGTTTGCACTATACCCAACAATAGTATACAATAATTTTCTGTGCATGTCTACCTCCATGCTGTGGCATGTAGAGCTATAAATGCATCTTCTTTGAAGAAATGACCAATACCTAGAGGTTACAATGCCTAACATCTTCGGAGAAGTGTGCGGAAGGCAAGGCGCTGGATGACTGTAGTACGCACTGTGTAATAGGCAGTTTTCAAGATTTTATATACAATGTATGCTCAACATGTAGATATCGAATTTTACTAAAACAGTAGAGAGCTTCTTAAAAATCCACTGCAGCCCTAATTTCATGTTAAGTGCACGTTAGATTTGGTGCATGCATTCTTGACTTTTTGGCATTGGTTGCTGTTAATCCCACTGATTTCAAAGGGCTTCTGTGACTAAAAAGTAAATTCTACTAAGCATGTGAAGAAAGTATGGTTTCATTGGAGATAACCAGGGGAGTAGTCAAATGAGGCCAAAGTCATTTTCCTTTTCCAGTATATAAAAAGTACATGCACCAATTTGCATGCCATAAAATGCATTGCAATATGGAGTTGAAGTGCCCGTGCATTAAAGGGTAGCCCTTTGGGTATGATATGGGTACTATATATATTTAAGTTAATATAGTTAATTAAAGAAGGCATCGTTATATGTAACTGTATACTGTATTGGGGCATTTAGGTCTAACCTAATCTATAGGAGCTTAGTGGACTTTTGACTAACTTCATTTGCGACAATTTTTTTATCTATGCAAAGCATGAATATATGTTTAACTCGCTGGAGAAAACCTAACAGGCCAACAATAAACATTTGTCTGACGTGAAATCAGTGGTTAAGCAGGGAATTCCTAATAGCTCTGTAAGTGTTGATTCTTCAAGGACTGTCTGTTCAAGCCACTGGGATGGAGTAAGCAGTTGTTCATATACTTTGGACAGACGCAAGAAACTGAGTTACAAACAATTGATGTTACCGCACAAGACCGTTCAAGAGCAGCAAACAGACATGTACAAAACGCTAGAAAAGAAGGGTCTCCCCTGCACAAAGCATGCGCCCATCTGAGCCCACAGAAAGGAGGGACCCCACAGTATCACCGGAGCTCCACAAGTCATTTTAAAGTCCTGAGGCTGCACTAGTCATAGAACCCATAATATACCCCACTATTCCAAACATCTGATACGTCTGGTTTTCACGTGCAGCAGATGAAGGAACCTTAGGGTTGCAAGTAGGTCCAGGAAGTGACAGGGTTAAGCAGTGCTGCCACTGTCAACCCAAACGAGGACCCAACCACCAGTGCAAGAATCAGGAAAATGTTGGTGGCATTGTAGGGAGTGCAGGACATGCACACAACAGCTTTAAAGCCCCCACCAAGCCAGCATGGTGACAGAGGGCAGAAATCATGCAAAATAGATCAAAAGGCTTGAAATATAGAAAACAGGCAAATAGAGGTGTTGTAAAATGATAATGGTGCAAAGTGAAAAAAAGTATGACAAAGTGATTATGTAAAAATATATCTTAAAAATGAGATCAGGTGAAGAAAAGCAAAGATGTTAAATGATGAAAATAATATGAAGAATATAACTGAGTTCTGTGTTTGTTGGGAGAGTTAATGCCCTCATTTCTTTAGTATTTTTTGGGTCATGACAAATAATAGTGACATGAAAAAAAGAAAAGGGAGGTAGAGATTTAGAAAAAGTTGGAATGGGTGACAGTGGCAGTTTACAGACAAATCAAGGCTGGTCCTCTTCTTCCTCCTCATCCAAAGATACCACCCCTGAAGACACCACATCTGAGCCCTTCCTGCGTAAACTAAGACCCCCAGATCCTCTCCCGATAGCAGGGAAAGTAATCAGCCCATCTTCGCTGGGACTCAAATAGGACTCCGAAAAGGACATGGAATATGAAGAGTCCTCACATTCCAGATCATGGAGACGATCGTAGGGACTTGGAACTGACTGAGGCTTGGTCAGTAATGACTCCTCGGCCACCTGAGCAGGAGACACCAAGAGTAGCTGCTCCTCATCCAAGCTGCAGAGACTGGAACACAGAGTTTCAGGCGACAAAGTGTGAGAGGAGTCACTGTCACAACAGCACAGATGTGAAGATACCAAATCCTTCTGCGCAGGTTCCAATAAATCTGTAGTGTGGGAAAAAAGGATACATTGTTTAAATTATTAGTGATATTACCAAAGGTATTTAAGCTTAAGTCTGCAACTGGGTAGACATCGCAGGTGGAATAAGCTGAATGCCTAATGATTTACGCAAAATAGAAGAATGGTTGACAGTGTTGACTTACAAAACTATAATGACAAAATATAGCACTATGGTTACCGTGCATTCAGCAACAACAGAGAAAAGGGACTTGAGAGTAATTATTTCTGAGGACCTAAATGTAAGTAGGTAATGTCTTAAAGCAACAGAAAAAAACAAGCAGGGAGCTGGGTTATATAGCTAGAGCCAGTTGTGGCAACAAGCAAACTGTGGTTTATACTTTACATACCCTGGGCAGACCTCACAAACACTATTGGGGTGTAATCTCTCAAAGGAGAGCTGACATGAGAGTTTGCAGTTCCTCTACATTATGAAGGCATATCTGCTGCAATAAGAACTTGGCTGGTCCTGTATAAAGTATGGTTAGATATGGTGAGAGTTCATCATACCAGGCCAGCTCAACCGTTCTACCTGGAGAAACCTCACCATAATGAATAGTAAAGTGAGAGCGTTAAAACCACAACCCACTCGCCTTTTAGTGAATAGATGCAGCTATCTATTTAGGGCTACTAAAATAGTGCATGGTAAAAAATTATCAGGAAAGACTAAGGGATCACACTGTGTATAGCTTGGAAGAGAGAAGGAAATGCAACAGCGGCATTTAAATGAACATATTTAATAAAGTACAGGATGGAAGCATAATTCATAGTATGTGCCAAAGCAGGAAAATGTTAGGACAAGAGGTCATAATATAAGGCAAGGACTGATAGAGGTTATAGTTTTTACAGCAGAAATAATGGGCAGACTAGATGGGCTGAATGGTTCTTATCTGCTGTCAAATTCAATGCGTCTGTTTCTATATTTGGAAATGCAGATTCCTCCATACAGTATGAATGTGTAGAACAGTATGCTTCAACTTTGCTCTTACATGCCAGTAAAAAATACTTGATTCGAAGCTATGAACTAAACTGTCAACTTAAAAACAAGGAACCTTAAACTGTACATGAATTTATTTGTAATTTAAAGTTCAACCAGGTACTTTATTAGCTGCTTTACCTATCTAACCAGTAAATAAAATAAAAAATAAAACATAATTCACATGTTTAAGGCATAAAAAAAGACATCTAGCCTTATCTGCAGGCATAAAGGTAAGTCTTCAGCCCTACGGTACAATGAAGTGTGTCAGCGTCTAATCTCTGGTTTTATCGGTTGGTTTAACTCAACCACATTACAAGCAGAATAAATGCCTTATATTGCCTGCTTCCTAAAAAGCACTGCATTCTACTAATCACAGTAACCTGACAAAGTTAGCCTTAAAGTGCTAGTGCTGCTCTGTCATCGCCAGTCTGGCCCTGCTTAAGAAATGTCACCATTTCACTAAATGATGGTACGTTTGGTGAACTTTAAAAAGTAAATGCTATAATGAAGAAAAAGTTATACATTCTTAAATTACTTTGCCAGTCTGAACAGATGTGCTTTTCAACCAAGTTATCAATCAAGTGTATATATATATAGAAACGCACGCTATCCAAATGTTCCATTTTGGCTAAGTCCCATATGGTTACTATGGAAACATCAGTGTATGAGACCTGGTAATCTAAACCTGAGATTCTTCTGCCTACGCTACATGTACTCCCTAGTTTGTCTGAGATGGATGCAGGCACTGCTTCAATAATGTCAATGTAATTGAAGTAAAAAGGTTCAATATTTAACCCCTTGGACAATGGTGGTGCTCATGTGTAGCTGTCGTTTTCTTCTTTCTCATTCACGGTACCCAAACACGTTATAGATTTTTTCTTTACATACAATTATTTGATCATATCATATAATTTACTATAAAAAAAAGTACAAACTATGTTGTAAATAGATTCAAATATTTGTTTTTTTGTGCATGTTATAAGGCAATAAGTACAAGTAGCATATTGCTATTTTCTCAAATATGGCCATACTGCCCCATGTCCTATTTGGGACATCCTTAAAGCCAACCACTTCAGTTTACCCCCCCATCAAACTATATATGTTTGGAAACTAGACATCCCAGGGTATTTCAAATGCTGGTATTTTAACTCTTTCCATACACACATTTTACCACCAGCCTTTGTCAAAGTTTGCCGTAGTATTTTTTGTGTGAGTTTTTTTTTTGGTATGAATTTACTGCCCCTGGTATATGTTACTGTCAAACAACACCCCAAAATGTGTTCAGCAACATCTCCTGCGTACAGTGTCAGGTTATTTGGGAGGTAAAAGGCCACCTTTGCGAGGTGTGTATTTTTTTTGTTTCAACATCTGGTCAGTCTGTGCCCATGTCCTATATTTGGGACATCTTTGAACCCGGCCAATTCGGTTTACCCCACTAAATCATACATTTTTTAAAACAAGACACCCCATGGTCATTTAAAATGCCAGTCAATTGCTGCCAACGGTATGATTTTCCGTCATGTGTCTGGCACCTCAATTGTCGTGGGATTAAAATTTGAAAAAGGTTATTAAGATATTAAGAAATTTGAGAAGTTAAAAGTTAATATTAAGATGTTCGGGAAAACAGTGGTATCAGAGACACATGGATAAATAACATTATTAGAGTGGACCAGGGATAGGCAAAGTGTCCCTACAAGTACACCAGTGTCCATGGCAAGGGTTGTAAAGGTCCACCACAGAACCCAGTAAATGTCCATCATGAGCAATGTTGGTGCCTAAACCTGGAGTGGACCAAACATTTTGGTGAATACAGCATAAAACCATTCTAAAGTTGGGGTAGTTAACAAAGTGTTGCTGAACTACAGTTCCCATGATGCTTGGCAACCCTATAGGTATCTTAATATAAGATAAAATCCACCATAATTTTACAACACACTAGTGATTGCGCCTGTTCCATAACCATTTTGTTTTTTAAATGTTAAATTCGATATTTGGAGCTCAATGGCATTATGACTATATCAGTTTAACCTTTTTGGACCCTTGTTATTTCACTAGTAATTTATATTTTATCCTTTATTATTCTTACAAAATCTGGAGGCAATGTTCACCAGCATTTTACGATTTTCATTTTTACATATTTGTCTGTTCAAAACTGAAGTCTCCTCCACCATCGACAGACTCCTTCATCTCTTTAATGCCAGCGTCTTTTTAACCCAATGTGTCTCGATACACTTTCTTTCCTTGGCCTTACTAGTTTTTCCAGTGCTCTTCCTTCTTTAATCACTAATCAGCTGCACTATTGGGTTACTCCCCAGCCATTATTATTTCCCCAGGGTCTCTCTATATATCGCTTTTCACAATCTATTTTACTACTCATTCATTAAATTCACATTGTCCATGATTTCATGACTCACTCAGGATATCACTAAATTATATGCACAGTTTGACAGAGGGCTGGACTGGAATTGAATTGATTGGTCTGGTTATTTTCATATTTGCCCCATGGTAAATACTGTCACATGAAAACAGGCAGATCACACATTTGTTCCAGAGCTTAATTTTTTTTCTGTGTGCCCATAACCAGCCATGGTATTATACAGGGTTGCATATGTATATCACATTAACCTTGTACTAACCAGAGGGCTGTGTGTGTTCCACAGGTGGAAGCAGGTCTTCATCATACGAATCGTCGGTGGAATCTTCACCCTCAACTGATGACCAGGCTCGAAGTTTTGCTTCTGCTATAGCAAACTGCTCAGCTACTCCTGTAGAAAGAGAGAGTCATATAGAACATGGGGATGGAAGTTAACAATAATATTGATGACAGCAAAATACTGCCAGGGAAATACAAAAGCAATTGATCTGAAACAAGCACAAACAATGCAAAAACAATGAAAGCAGATACAGCTGAAAAGCCGTAAAACACAATAAACAGATAAGTATGAAAAGCAAAAAGGTTTATATTAAGTAAGCAAAGCGAGTAAGCCTTTGAGAGAAAGGATGGGGAAAGACAGGGGGCAGTAAAAAAGGAGCTACAAAAACTGGTAATGGCTCAAAGAAAGGCTGATACTAGTAGAACAAAAGGAAAAAACACACAGAGGAAAATAGGGCCAGAGTTCCAATGAAGCACCAATATTTTAGGGGTGTAGTGGGAGGAAAGTGGGCTGCTCTAAATGCTGATCTCCTGAATGCATGTATGTCCCTCTTCATTCCACCAATGCCTTCCCCAGAACATATTTATTTTTAGTGTTGGTTACTAAAAAGCATAGCATCGACATAATAAGAAGCTCAAAAACACAACGATAATGAGAGAAGAGCAAAACCAAACAGGTTTAAATAAGGTTAAAAAAGTCAGCTCAAACTGCTTTATATAAGAGAGCAAAAAAATAGCAGCGTGAAGCAGGTATGGAGAGTGAGTTTTAGACGGTTTCATCTTCTTCACTTTTCCCTTACTTTTGCCTCACCTGCAGCAAACCTGGCCTCCTGCTCACCCTCACTGAGGTGGGAGTATGAGCTGAAATGTGTTTCCAGTGCAGCAGGAGAATCACTGGGTTTGCTCCAACCCTTCCACTCGATCAGGTGAGCCACTCTACCTTGAGCCATTGCTGTAGGTTTGGTCACATGGTCTTTCACCACCTGTGAGATTCCTTCAAGATGGAAAGAAGACATGGGAGATACACATGACTTGATTAGTGTAATCATAACATTAGCATCTGAAGGGCTTCATGTCAAATATGTTATTGTATTTTGATGGAAATTATGTTCCTACATTATGCAGCTTTATGTTTGTACATACACACAAGTGTTCTTTCAGGGGTTTTGTGACATGAGCGAAGGCCTCCTTTCTTAGAGCCTGAATCCAAGTGAAAGTCAGAGACAAAGACACAGTAGGATTATTATAATGCTTCCATGATTCTGAGTAAATATCAGAAGTCAAACCTCAGAAGAGAACTACAGGAAACTGGAATGGGCACAGGCAGAAGGTGGTTAATGTAGCGGCTTGGAGATACTTTAGAGGACCTGTAACTAGTATTCTAGTAAGAAACAACAAGAAACATCTAAACTTTGTATATTTTTGTAACAATTGTGTATATGTTTTCACATTAGGTTATGCAGTTGTGTTTATCAATGCATGTGTGATTGTGAATGTCCTCACCATGCAGAGAGGAGCGAGCAAGGGCCGTGATCTCATGGATGGTGAGTGCTCGTCGAGACTTGGGCAACATCTCACCTGCGTCTTCAACATTTAACTATCACAAAAAAACCAAACAGGTGATTAGAACGCAGTTGTGCCGATAGTATGCACTAATGAACAGTGTACACAGGCACAGAAAAGCAATACCGTATCATGCCACACCGTAGTGACAGAGACACAAGAGAGCTGTGACAGCCAAGTGATCCTTCAGGGAGGCACAGTAACAAAGACATAAGGGAATTAAGACATTGAGTTATAATGCTACACGGTGACTCAGTGACAAACACAAAAGGGGGTATGAGAGGCAGGTATGATCATGTAGGGTGACACAGTGACAGAGACAGGGTGGTGTAAACAGCTATGACCAAACTATTTTAACTTTCACGTTTTCCCCTTTTACTTAACACACCATGGAGTTTCTTGTGTCTTTATTTTCTTGTTTCTTCTCAGTTCTCACACAGGTCTGACTACCACAAACATATGGAGTCACTACAACAGAGGGTAGAATTGACATAGCCCCATCCATAAATGAGCACCCCAAAAGATTTCCACTGCCAGAACAGCCGTTCAAGCACACACCTCGTGGAACATCTAACAACATTTTGATTCACAGCGGAAAATACGTACATTGAACAAAAAGCCCAACCAAGATTTGAATGATATAAAAATCTACAAACAAAAGACAGCAATTTGTTGCGTGGACATTAAATGGAGACCTTTATGCACGAGAAGCACACTAGTTATAGAGGATACAATGGACAGGGAGTTCCTCAAACTTGCACTTGGGACTGTGTGACCTGTGCATTCACATAGGGATTCACTATAAGAGGGCACAGAACGCCTTATGCACACAGAAACAACTTTACCTGCAGCTTTTCACTGTGATGGTAGTCTCCTGTAGGTGGTACATTTGGAGAATTAATGGATCTCTTTCCAGATAAGCCATAGTGTGATGGATCAGAGTTCTGTGTTTCCATCAGCAGATATATCCATATTATTATTCCTTCTTGTTATGAATAACAAATTGATTTTGAGTACTGTGACTATATACACCTACATTTAGCATTCTAAGGTCATATAACATACAAAAAGCTGTAGTATGGATGTCTGTGCTGAAGGTGGCAGATATCAGTACAGCCAAGCAGCAGACACTTCAAACTAAATATATCAGAGAGACATGTATATATATAGATAGATAATATTATATGTAATAACATTTGTATTAATATATACCGGTATTTATAAATATACAAATATATATATTAACATAATTACTAGTTTTTAAATATTAATATTAATTATTAGTTTTTGCCGCACTGATATGAATTGTCCATAGTATTTTTAATATTGGGTATAAAAAAGCTACATAACTTCATTATTTCCATATTAAATTAATTATTTGCAAATATATTTAAATATATCCCATCTCTGGAGAAAAAGAGCTGCAAAATGAAGCAGATAAGGAGGACAGAGGAGGAGTACAGTCCGACAACTATGCTAAGCATATTATCACTCTTGTGATTCCGAACAGGAATCACGTAATGGCGCCACAACAGGGAAATCACGCAATGTGGATACGAAAGAGAAATGTGCACCGATGATAATTTAGACATTTTCTGCTTCTTTGTTTTATTGCTGGGATCTTTGTATATTTTGGATTTCTATGCCTAAGTCTTTGCTTGTCGATGTAGGACGCTAACAACTAAAATGTAAGCTAACAATAACTTTGTTGAAGATTATGTCTGGTGATTTCCTTTATTTATATCCCTTTGCATGCCAGCCATGGAGGACGAATAAGAAAACCCCATTATTTTGACGAGCCTGCTTACCTCTATACACATATGAGTGCATCAATGTACAGAACTATATCAGCATCATCATGATATACTATTTATGGTTATAAATTGTCTCAAGTATTCTCTGCTGATTTGCACTGTGTGAATCAACACTTTTGCTTTTTTATGTGTATACACTTTTTTCTTGACAGTGCAGCTGGTGTGGGGTAAGTGCCACATATTTGTTTTGTATTTTGCCACGAAAAAACTTGTGAAAAAGCAAAATGTGTATTAAATATCAAACAAATACCAATATTTGATCCAATGACTTCCTGAACTATCATTTTAATTAACTGTTTCAAATTCATCTCATTTGATTATTAAAGAAATTGTGTAATTTAATACTTATTTTCAACAAAAGGTCTAATGATTTCTAGATTTTTGCTTTGCCTGCAACCATTGACAACAGCAGTTAAATTGTCTGGAATTTTGGATTGCGTAATGGAATAAGTGACATTTGTTAATAAATGAAATTTTGGTTTAAACCTTTGTGTGCTGAGAAATGGCTATATGTATGGTGACGCTTTTGCTGGTTTCTATGTATGCCTTACTATGGGAAAGAGGGTTGTAGATTAAGGAGTTTACCCACTATTTGTTTTAGTCCTACCTTAGAACCCTATACTAATTTTCATTTATTTCATCATGTATGATGATGCAAATGTGCTTTTCCAGCTTGAATACGTGTCCTGGGAAGGGTTTTATTTTTTCCCCAATTTCTGGTTTTTAAAAGTAAAAAGCCACTTTTGGAAACTGACAGCCAGAAATGCCAATTTTTGTGTTCAATAAAGCACCTCTTTTCCTTCACACATGACCTGCTGTACCTGTGGGCTTTTGATGCTTAAGTATTGTGTTGCTGCTGAAAATGCCCTCAAAAGCTTCAGTCTAAACACATAGCATTCTTCCCAGCGCAAGAAAAAAACACAAATATCGCTCTTCAAAGCTACGTAGGGGAGACACAAGGAGGCTGCCGGCTGTGTATGCTCTGCTGGGGACAAAGCAGGATATGTAAAGTCTACTGCGGTTTCCTATCATCAACCGATACCCTCTACCACCTAGTCCAGCACTGCTTCACCCTCCCCCATCTTTTCCAGCATCAACAAGGTAAATTTCTATGGAAACCTCATCATGGAGAAAATCTCCCGGGATACTGACGTAGAAAACATCAGGTGGGTAAGAGTAAGAAAAGTAAATATGGGGGAGAGAAAGAAAGGAAGGAAGCATAAGAAAAATGAAAATATGTTTAATACTGACATTTGTAACCAGCCATTTCTTACTGCCTAAACATATTTCTATTAGAAAAAGGTAAACGCACAGCTGAAATTTTCATTTATATCCATTGCATGTTATATCTAACTACAAACATACATACTCTACCCCATCTTATAAATATATATACATTACTATGAAACAAGTACTGAATGGGCCATGCATAACCTATTCCTGGGACGTGTTGATTGGGGTTATGTACTAAAAGTAATTCTCGTGAAATGTGAAAAAGTAGAGCTATGAACATACATAACCTCCAAGGTTGAGTATTTGGGTAAAGCATGGGATGTAGGAAAATTCATGGCATCCTTGTTAAAGTTATCCCTCAATGGGAAGGCGTTTGAGCAGGCAGAAATGAAGCAAAGAGCTGGAAAGCATATTCATGCAAGGAGGCTAGGGCATTCTTTGGGCATAGCAGGGACATACCACATGAAAAGGGCCAACCTAAAGTTCTTCGTAAAACCAAATTGGCTCCAACTGCAAAGGGAAGCCATGCCCATCAAGATGCCTCTGTCATTTGTGCACCAACAGATATCCAGTCCCTTTTATGTGCACCAATGGCACTGGCATGCCGAAATTCCCAGGAAGTTCTCAATTTTGTACATAGCTAGAAAATATCTGTGAAACCTATCCACAAGGCTATATTTAACTTTTTTCCCTCATGGGAAAGGCAGATTGTATGATAAAATATTATAGAGAAATTCAAACCTTCACATGTACCCTGAAAATGGGTAACCCTTTTTTATTCATGTCTGCCCTTAATTTGATGACTTTAATTTCAGTATCACTGTTGAAAAATGCCATCTGTGAAGAATCAAATGCAGGCGCAGAGCCAAAGGGGTCGCCAAAAGGGTTGACCAAAAGGGGCACAGTAAACAATGGAGAAGGCACTTTCAGCATTGCGTTGTGTTGTAATTCAAGTTACTTCTTCAGATCAAGCGAGAGAACCCTATGAATATTTAAAAGGAGTTGCATAATAATGTGTGACATTTTTACTTTACTTAGGCTGGGTTCATTAGTACAGTTAGGAAATAGCCTCAGGATAGAATTTATAACTAACAATATTTGCAGAACATTATACTCTGCATCCCTTTCATGTAGAACGGTGTTGTCCAGATCTGTCCTCAAGGGTGGAAATCAAAGCCAACGTTTTTGGGAATTGTCTAATATAGCATGTAATCCAACAGTTAACCCATGAGATCAACTAGCAACGTTTTAGGCAACATGCTGAAAACTTGCTGGATTTGAGAACCTTGATGGTTGGAGCTGGACATTACTGATGTGGAGGGTTACATAAGGGGAATACAAACTTGCAAAGCTAAACAGGCAGGAGCAGAAGCCTTGTGTTATAGGAATGGAAGACTGGTCACCTCCAGGAACTCCTGGCTTTCCGTCGGAATTCGTAGATTAAACCTTCGTACAATAGACGGCCTTTTCTGATGGTAAATGCACCTCCCCTCACGCCACTCCACACGCAGAGCTTCCACTGTGGGGAGATGCAGTGATTACTGAGGACACGTAGAGGTAACTATAACCCTTGGTTAGGCAGGGGCTAAGGCACTGTAGGACAGTAACGAATAAACTAATATGTATAGTTTGGTATGTGCATTACCGTCATTCAGTGATATTTGTGATGCATTGTAAGCTTGTGTGGATCATTTGTGTTGTAAGTTGCAGTCTCATGTCCATCATGCATAGTGATAGATCAGAGAGACAACTATTAAGCAGATAGCATCCTACGGGTCTTTTTCAAAAATATTGCCATTGAACACTGGAGAGTGTGTTTTTCTACTCCATGGGCTTTTTTGCAAAATAAGAACTGATTGGGGCAATACTTTTCAAGTTGAAGAAACTTGCAGTTGACAAGAATGTTAAAGCACAAAAGAATAATCTCTTTGACATAAAAACAATACAACACAAAATAAATGGGAGTAGAGGTAAGAAATATCTGTACAAATATTCATACATAAGAAATCAAGAACCTAAAACTAACGGTAACAACCATACCTGGGACCTTCCCAGCTTGGGCCACCAGTAGCTGACCCTCTTCCGGGCAGCAGGGCTAGCCCAGGTTTTCCTAAGAGAGATGAAGGCAAGTAAGTAGTGGGTGTGGACGGGGGGTGGCTATGGCCAAACGCCACTCCCCTACCCAGAGCAAAAAGAAAGCAAGCAATGCTTCATCCGGAGACTCCGGATCAAACCCAGAGAGTTCCCAGGTACGAAAGAAAACAAACACTTACAAATCACATTACGGAATGCAAATATCTATACGTAGACCATTTATTATTTTTTTGCTCCCCCCCCAACATTATTTTTTCTGTATAAATTACACAGAAAAAAAAGCCAGTAGTAACAAGTTTAGGAGCCAGGGCCTCCTTAAGTTCCCTTACCACGCTTTTTATAACATCCGCCTCACAATCCTCTTAAACCTAAAATATAATATATAGCAAGGCAAATAATGTGCCGGTTCCTTCTAGCATAAAATTTACTATGGCCACGAAGGAGCACTTCATTTAAAATCAGCTAGGCAGAAAAGAACCTATTTTTATATCTAACTGTTTCCTTTCCAAGTATTCATTATACACGGAATTATATGGCTCGTTTCTGCCCAGTTGATTCTAAATGGACTGCCCTGAGTTTACACTTTATATCTGAATTTTTCCACCACACAATTTACTGCTTTGGTATTTTAGCACTGCCTAAAGCATTCACTTTGGTGCTATGCCAGCGCACTTATCACATCATGGGTACAGTGAAGCATGTTATGGCACACGCAATGCTACGTCATATCCAGGTTTGTGGAATATTATGTGGCACCAAAATGGTGCTTTGATGGGAAATAAAAACATAAAAAACCCAAATGGATACTGTTCATTAATCATTGTTTAATTTTTACTCATAATGGCTGGTCTGTCAACAGCCCTGCTTGCACCAACTGCTTAGAACGATAAACAATCTATCACAAGGATATTTTTTCAGCGTTACCAAGATGAGGAAACTGCCCCTTTGTTCCAATCGTTAAATCCACACCTGTTGCTCTATACAATAACTTAGTAAAGTTAATTATACCAGACCGAAATGTTAACCCCTGCTTACCCCCAAAATCCATATTTTGAGTTGTTACAGTAAGAGTACTATTCTTCATTAATCTCTGGGAATTATACAGAGCTTGTGGAGAGAAAAACTGAGAGCATACAACAGACTTAAGTGCGAGCTGTAAATAGCTCAGTGTATGGGAGGAAAGCTATTTTCAAGACAAATGCAGAATTAGAAAATTGCAGGTATAAAGAAAGAAGAAAAGTATAGTGTGGATAAAGAGGGAGTGTGGTGGTGGGGTAAGGAAAAGAAATGGTAGAGAGCGTGGGAGAGATAAGGTGAATAGGAGGAGGTAACTAGCGAAATGAATTGCAGTAAATGGACTGGAAAAAGGATGTGAGACCAAGACAGAGGGGGAGAGGGATAATTGAGAGTCAAGGAAGGATGGCAATGAGTTATGAACTAGGAAGCAAAAAGGTTGAGAGACAATTCGACAAAATAGTTAGACAGAATAATAAGTATTTAAGAGACAAGGGGGTTTACTCACTAAAAGGAGGGTTGTCAGCTGAGTTTACAGGGGTTTTAGCTCTCTCAATTCCCTATTCTTTAGTGCTAGGGCCAACACTAGCAAATCTCTCTGGCATGAAGGGTAGACTGACTAGGCAGAGCTCCCCTGGAATAAAACAATGGATGATATCACCTTGTGTCCCACTGCACATTGGGCCAGTTACAAGGGAGATCTTTAATCTCGTTGACCGGCCTATTTACGCTATGGAGACTTTGCTGGCTCAGCACAGCCTTCATAGATGTCACAGTGCTCAACTTCTTAAAGGAATGCAGCTGGAAGCTCTGCCCTATGTTGGGCTTAGTGTAGCCCCATAACATGTATAGTCCATTGTTAAAGGGTTATACTTTGTAGAAAATTTGCTAATTTACCAGTGCCAGCCAAACCCTTCCTGCAGCAGAAGCTAACTTGGGTTGGGTCTTCATAATGTAAAGTGAACTCAATGAGCTAAAACACAACTCACCTTTTAGTGAATAAACCCCAAACGTGTAACTGTGACAGCGAGAGATAAGAAAAATAATTAAAGGTGGAGTACTAACATGTAAATGGTACAAAGTCTTTTAAATTAATGTTTTCATTACCTGGTATTTCAAGAGCTTATAAACAGATTTCAAATAAAGAACAAAAAATACAGGTACAAAAGCCTCCATAGCCACTGTGAAGTTCAGGTGCACCCTTCTACCTGTTAATTAGGCCATATAATAAGTGCTCATCATACTAAAAGGGAAATTCTCACATTCCAGGTTCTCCTCAATCTGAATCCAGAAACAGTAGCCCGTAGTAGACACGTTATTTTTTGTCAATGTTAAGTCAATCAAGTCAATGTCAATCAAGCCAATGTTCGATATTATAATATTGTAATGGTAACCTTCTATACAGCTTACACTTCAACTATTAAAACCTATATTTTCTTTGGGACAACTTGAGTTACTCCAAGCATCACATGATCTGTAACAAATAGGAAAAAAATTCCCCACATTATTCCCTGTATTTTAATAGCCCCACATGTCTAGCACTAGAGGCTTTGCTAAACCAAATTAAACATTGCCTAATCAGAGCTGTTAGATGGCAAAGTAACTCTTTATGTCTCCATGTTTAGCAGTATCTGGATGAGAGATTATTTCCTAATGCATGGTAATTCTACTACTGATAAAAAATCAGTTACGTTGTCTATTGTGGAATATCAATGCTAAGGAAGCAGCAGATACAGCTGGTAATGCTGTTTGCTAACTTTCAGAGGGATCAGATAAACCTGCTCATAAAACCATCATTAATGTTTGCAAACACCATCAGTAACAGCTGATATCACTGTACACAATCAATATTGCCTGGTAACACTGCACGCAATCAATGTTGTCTGTTTCACACTGCAAACAAACCACAAAAGTTTTACCATGTTATAACAGGCCTATAAACAATATTTTCTCCATGTTTGGTAGCCAATATGGGCATGTCTAAGAAGAACGCTATTCTGAATTCAAACCATGTTTGCAATGCACTTTAAGAATTCCAGGTGGACTGGAGACATCCAATTAACAACAGAAGGGATGGAAGTTCATTTAAATGGGAGCTTAACAGCATAAACTACAGTACATGCATAGGAAGCACGCCTAAATATTAAACTAATAATACAGTAGAAAAAAGGGACTGCACAAAATGGACTACGATGTGCGTTTTACAAGAGGGAGATGGCCTGTTTATTTAAAGCCATTCTGTCAAGACAAAATTCCATTGTCTCTCTTATCTGCTTAGTGATGTATGGTTTGCAAAAAAAGCTTTGTCACCTTTAAAGCATCAATTCACTTATTAAAATCATGGTTTTCTGTTTATAAGTAGTGTAATGGGGGGTTGATTTAAAAGAATTGGGCTATTTTCTCTTATGGAGTCACTTAGCTTAACGCAGAGGAGTAATCATGCAAAAATAATTTAATATTGTTCCTCCTATGAAATACAACTTGATTATGATGGCTATAAAGGTGATATAGATTTATAAAGCGACATACAAGCTGAAAAAGCCTACAATCCCATGTAAATGTTCACTGGACTCTAGCCAACACGGTGGTCTCCAGAATCCCCCATATGCATTTGCCCCTTTCCAGTCAGACCCCTGTTAAGAATGTATCCTGTGTGGAAAGTGATGCCAATGGCTTCAATTGGCCAATCAGTGGCAAGAAATGTCAAACCACTGGCCTGCAATGTCCAGGTCAGGTAAATGCTTTATTTTTGTCATAGAATGCATATTAAAGTATTCACTAAACTGTCCATTTAACAAGGACATAGATTTGTGTCCAAGCCTGGTGTCCAATCAATGAACTAGGATTGGAGGTGTGTTTTAGAGCTACTGATGTGAACCTTTCCTACCACAAACTAAATTAAAGAAGACCTGCAATCAAGAATGATCGATTTGCATAAAGCTGGAAAGGGTTACACAGAGTTTACATTTTAATCAGTGCACAATATAGTACTTAACCCTAGAAGTGGGTGCCCAGCCAAGATGACTTCAAGGGCACAATGCAAAATGCTCAATCAGGTAAAAACCCTTGAGTAACAGCTTAAGGATGGTTAAAATCTCTGTTTATGAGTCTACCATGCACAAAACATTAAACAGGCATGGAGTCCATGACAGGACACCTCCGAGGAACTGCAACTCTCCAAAATAAAAAAAACATTGCTGTGTGTCTGAAGTTTGCCAAAGTGCACCTTGATACTCCACGATGGGAAAATGTTTTGTGGACTGATGGAGCATTATGTTTTGGGGCTGCTTTGCTGCCTCGGGCCCTGGGCAGCGTGCCATCAATGAGGGACAATGAATTCCCAAGTTTATCAAGGTATCACACCAGATAATGTCAGGATGGCTGTCCGACTGCTGAAGCTCAGTAGAAGTTGGGTGACGCAGCAGGACAAACACCCTAAACATCAAAGTAAGTCTAGTACAGAAATGGTGCCTTTTTGAGAGGCCCAGTCCTTAACCCATTAGATACGCTGTGGAATGACCTAAAGAGAGCCGTTCACGCCAGACATCCTGAGAATATGACTGAGCTTAAGCAGTTCAATAAGGAACTAGTTATTAAATCCAAGGGCTCATTTACCTTTTCCACCAGCACTGTGATTGTTTTCAATAAATACATGAAAGATTATCATTATTTGTGTGCTATTAGCTTAAGCACATTGTGTCTGTCTATACTTGTGACTTAGATGTAGATCAGATAACATTTTATGAACAATCAAAGCAAAAAACAGGCAATTATTAAAAGGGTTAGTTTACTTTTTCTTGCCGCTGTATGCCCACTTGCAGATTGTCTAAACGTTGTTGTTAATGCACTGAAAGAATCTGTCCCTGTCCAGGGAAAAGTGCAGCTTAAATTTTTTTATTTCGATAATTACTCTCCATATATCTAATGGTGCACATGAATTTACACATTTAAATTCATTATTGTTTTTTTGTAAAATATAGATAATATCTGTTTTGTCTCTCCAGAACAGCTTTTCTCTGGAGAGGATGTTTGGATGTGCGGATGTCTCTCCTGAATCAGAGATCTGGGACTTTGCCTGTATGCACCTCCGTGCCCAAGCCGGAAGCCACTAGTCACCAAAAGGACAGGGCTGAATTTAGAAGAAAAAGACCTGGTCAAACTGCTTATGTTTAGCTGATTTTTTTCAGTTTTTTTTTTACTGTAATAGACCTATCTGACCAGATACTTTTTGTGAATTTTAAAAAGTCAAAAAATCATCATTAAACACCCAGAGCGATCTGAGCTACATTGTAACCTATAGTAAAAGTAATGTGTAGCAAACAGGGGACCAAAGCTGTCAGTAGTGTTGGACCCCCTGCAAGCCGTGTGAAAGGGCACCCTCCCAATTAGCCAACTAAGTTAAAGGGTGTACTCTACTGACAAAGTGTCACTCATCTCCCATGGGTTAACAGTCACACTTCTTTTGAGTTGATGTAAGTGCTTGTGAATTGAAGATTTGAGGGTGAACAACAACAACTCAGGGGTGAATTATTCTCCACATGCTTGTTTTTCAGCTCTCTTGAGCTACCATGGAGCTGATGCAAGTCAAATTAAAGTCCAAACAGCAAGCTGTTTATTTTGTCAAGCATGTGCTACTGTAAACCAGCCTCAATCACCAATTTGCTCGACTTTCAGTGAATTAACCCAAATGAATGTATCCTGTTTTGGATCAGAATGTCTCTTAGCATGCCTCTGTGCCTACTGTGCAATCAGTATTCAAGAGGGGCTGCTTTACGGATCAAATAAATGCAAGGTGCCAATTCTTTTACACAAGAAAACACTTCTGCATGTCTGGTAATGAATAATTATAGGATCATTAGCAGCTGATGTCATTAGCAGCTGATCAAGGTGGCCATAAGCCATGAGGGTCTTCAAATATGTAAAAGCATCTATCAACCTACAGTACTTCACAGAAGCTCTGCTTTTTTTGGCTTGTCCCATTACCTCAAGCCCTTAGGGCAGGGGTCCTCAAACTTTTTAAACAGGGGGCCAGTTAACGGTCCCTCAGACAGTTGGAGGGCCGGACTATAGTTAAAAAAAAATATAAATATATACATGCATATATATATAACAACAATCACAATCCTATCATGCCCAGGTTCTAGCATGTGATGGCTTACTTAGCATGATAGGAGTGTGATTGCTATTTGCAAATATATATATATTAATACTGTTATTCTGTCCAATAAAAGTGTTAACACACCGAAGTTGGACCAAAAAATTATTTATAACAGCAATCACACTCCTATCAGGCCTAGGCAGCCACTACATGCTGGAATCTGGGCATGAAAGGAATGTGATTACGGACTCCCTATGCCAAGCTATCCCCCAACACTTACACATCCATGCTATCTGAAACCCTCATTCACAAACATTCAGCATAACACCCATCACTCTCACACACTTACATTCAGCATAACACCCATCACTCTCACACACTTACATTCAGCATAACACCCATTACTCTCACACTTACATTTAGC